>MQUG01000346.1:0-107729 GCA_007213375.1 Steinernema feltiae | reverse complement strand
CACATCCTGTTGAAGGAGCGCAATTCGTCAGTATTTGACGCAGTTTGCGAATTTTTGATTTTAACTGACGTAGCGTGCTAAAAACTGATAGAAAAATTGTAGATTTTGATGATGCGATGGAAGAGATTTGTTTCATTTTCTTGGTGCGCGCTCTTATTGTGGCTGAATGGCAAGAGAAACGACGAAAATTCATGAATGTCGGGTCGACTTTGATTTAGAAGTTTGGCGCGCGTTGAAAACACGCGATTTTTTGCTTTTTTCAGTCGAGCAGCTACAATTCTGTGTTTCCTCGGTCGTTCTGGACCAATGCGAGGTCGCGAGGAACGCTTATGCCATCAGAATCCCATGAGAAGCCCGGAAATAGTCAGATAACGGCCAAGTCGACAATATCGGTCAATGAACGACCGTATGCAGATCATATGTGCCGCAATCCAATCGCTATGAGACCAATGATTTTTCCAGTAAATGTAGGATCCCCCATTAACTTTTATAACTCAGGATTGAGCTGTCTTACAACAATTCTGTAAGCGCCATCGTGGGGGAAGGGTGGGGGGGGGCAGACGAAATTTCAGAAAATCGGAGACCATTTGGGGCGATGTCCGTTTCCCTTTAATTTCGTTGTAGCGAAAACACTTATCGCCGTCTGACACAAATTGGCTCTTTTGGAAAAGGTTTGTCAGCTCATTGTCACCGCAGTGTTTTCTGGCTTGCATGATCAAGATTTTTCACGCAGTAAAACTGACCTTTTCCTCAAAAGCAAGCAATCATGTTTGTATTGAGATAATGACACTAAAGAACATCAGGACAGGAGGTTATCTTGTTGCGTTTGGTTTACAATTACAATGAGAGTAAACGCTGTAATTGGAGACGAATTTGCACATCCGAACTATCCTTTAAAAAATGTTCACGAAGCCACGTTGATTTCAGTTCTATTTCAAAAAACCCTATCAAGCTGTAAGGCATATTAAATATTCAACACGTGCATTTGACTACTCAATGAGATGAGCCAGAACAAAGGCAACGAGCTTAATTAATTCAAAATCCTCTAGTTTGACTCGGGCTAGATAGCAGCGCCCAAATATCGACCGAGCAAACAACTCTTGACTTGCACTTGTCGGCACACGCGATCCTCGCCGTAAACCAGGGACCGTAAGACCTCCAACGTGTAATTATTTTTTTTTCAAAACGTGGATTTTGCGACACATTTACTATTGCTCACATGTCTTGTCGCTTCTCCCGAACACTCTACGAATGTAATCGTCAGTTTTAACGTTCATTTCCGTAGATGCGCATCCGCTTTAGCAGTCCTCCCCCTGTGGAGAAACACTATTTCACTTGAATGTAAAAAACGCTTTTAGTGCGCATAATGCTTTTCGCTACAGCTTTCTGCTTCTTCTGCGTTGTTCACTGTCAACCTAGTAGACGTCTCGGTAGATCAACATCATCAAACAGCTTCCAACCTTCATAACACGTAACTGTTCAGATGTGAACCCAAACTGCCAGCCAATGGCGACGCCGGCCTATGGCTACAGTAGCTTCTCGATGCCGTTCTTCTCGTTTGTGCACATCGATCCAAAGCATTCGATGTGCACACTAGTCTACGGCGTCGGCGCACAAAGGGGCGCTCCTAACGTGTTCTTCAGCTTGGACGCAAGTCTTTGGGTTTTATGAATGAACTAATTAACCGTTTTAGGATTGCGAGAAGGAATGCGTCCCTCAACTTTAGATGCTTGGCACCCGCAAACGCGAATGATCAACGTTCAACATCCAACAACTAACACGTTTGAAAAGATATATGCTCTATAAACATTGATGTGCATAGATTACGGTAGCATCAAAACACAAGTGTAAGTGTAGTGCAAACAAAAGCTCACTAACTGACTTACGACAGTGACGCAATATATCGATTTAGCTTCATTGCGTCTGGAAAGCTGGAATAGCATGTGTCATCGCACAGAACAGACTACCGTAGTCAAAAAATTGATGAGTGGTCGCGGCATCGCGGCACTACGTCATCCGACCAACGAATATAGATGTTTCGCTTCTTTCCACGCTTTCCCTTTATCTATTAGCCGCGCATTCAGTCTCGGTTAATCATCTCTGATCGGGTTGAAACATTGCTTGTTTGGGTAGAATAATGCAGCGGTTGCTTCACACGCTATAGTCCGGTAGTTGAGCATTTGTTGTAATTATGAAGGGCTAGAGCAACGTTTGTGGGCAGAAATCACAATGCAATAACTATTTTTCTAACAAGCTTATACTGTAATTAGACAATAGAGAGACCAGACAATAGAGAGAAGATCCAAACGCTCTTAGCACTGAAACTGAAACTCTAACAAGCCCATCAAGTGAGACTGCAGTGGTCGGCCTGGCTATCCATTTTGGGCTGAATACAACGCTGAATTTTGGTGATGAAACACGCGATTATACGTCAATCTGTTTGATTTTCGGGTGTTTTTTCTGCAGCAAGTGCATAAAGATGAACAGGAGGTCCAGAGAAACGAGCAGGAGCGCATCGAAAAGAACGAACAAGCGCTGTCTAGGCGCGCGGCCCTCATAACGAATCGTTGTCAGATCAGCATGTTTTTCTTCTTCTTTTCGCTGCGCTCTGGATCTGTTCCTTTCATGCACTTAATGCAGGAAAATCACCCGAAAATCAAACAGATTGACGTGCAATCGCCTGCTATGTCGTGATTTTTGTGAAAGACAGCACGTGGTCTGACCTCGTAGTGTGCCTAGAACTTGTTTTAGGCGCTTCCGCAGCGAATATTCAACAGGCATAAGACCACGTTTAGGGTACGTTCTGTAACTTTCTACTTCTCCGCGAATTAAGCACGAAAATTGAGCAGCTGCAAATTTTTGAATTTCCTTTATTTTCTAACATAAAACAGAATGAAAGAAGCTCGGTTAGTCATCGTAAACAACTAGCAACACGAGTCGTGGTCGTCACAGCTTTCCTCCATGTAATAGAGCACATAAATGGCGTGAATCACTCCGGGCACCCAGCCGATGATGGTGAGCAAGATATTGATGCAGAAGTGAACGTCGCAGCCTCTGTGAAGCAAAACAGCAAGTGGCTAAAGCAGTGATTGAGCTGAAGGTGGCACAAATTGTAATCAACTTACAGGCAGGAGAATGGCAAGAATGAGCAAGCAACAACCGGGCATGATTGTGTGAGTGTGTGTGATCGCTTTCTGAGAGCGGAAAGGAGCGGAGAACACCGACGATAAGGAAATTATCGGTGGAGAATGGCGCGGAGCAGCGAATTTAAACAGACAGGTGAGCAAACAAACCGCAGTGAGCGGTTGGTGAATCACGATAGAGCAGTTTGAGGAGGCAAACTGTCCGTCCGATAGCCGATCACATCATGGACGAGCGCGCGTGTGATGTGTAATCTTCTCGTGAATCATGAACGATGCGTGGGAAATTCTGTGGTTTAAGCTGAGCGAACTGTCAACCAGGAAAGAACTATATAATTGACTGCGTGATTGTCCAGACATCAATCATCAAACTGTTGTGTTTGTGCGCGATAAATTGGATAGAAAAGCCAAAATGCGGCTAATCGAACAGTTTATCGGCGCTAGATCCTTGCCGTACGCTTCATAATGAGCTGTCGGCTCCAAAGAAGTTTAGGTTTCGGGTTAAGCTCAGCTAGACGTCGACGTCTGGTTGTTTTTTCTAGGCTTTTGCTCTATCTGGCATTGTAGAAAGTTAGCAGCAGAGTGTAACTATTCTATTCTTCATTCAATCCGGTTTGTTTATCTAAAGCAAAACTAGGGATGAACATTGCGTCGTCAGGGCGGCCAGCAGACAGCTGACCTTACGTCAGACAACGAGGATGACATCACTCTTTGTCAGCGGCTGCATCTTAGCAGCTTGGGTACCGAAATTAGTTTACTCGTGTTCAACAGCGTCTATCCTTAGTTTACGGTAGTTGAAAAAAGCAAAAAACACGTTCTTGTTATTCGCACGCAGCCAACTTCTGCGTGACTGTTTCCTCAAGCATCAATAAGCCGATTACAAAAAAACAAGGCCGGCAAAACGTGGCCGGACATAAGCTCAAACGTTAACAAGAGAAAAGTTAAAAAGTTAAAAATTGGTTGTGTCATAGTCTTGAGTTTTGTGACAGACAGCACATGCTCTGGCCTCGTCGAATAGGGCCTAGTGCTTGTTTTAGTCGCTTCCGCAGGGAATTGATGTTGTTCCTAAACCTAAGTTTAGGCGTCGTTTTGGGCTTATCGTACTGTAACTGCCTTAGGCTTTGGTCTAGGCGCTGCCGCCGGGCTTGCCGGTGAATTTTGGACAAGAGACAAGAAAAAGAGACAAGAAGGACCGTCGTCCAAAACGTCAGAAAACGGCTGGTCGCCTGCATTGCTGTCAAAGCCAGAAATTTTGTTTTGTTCGTTCATTGAAAATTTATAGTTGCTTTTACATAAACAGGCTATAAAAACCAACAGGTTAGCTTGTAGAGTTCAAACAGAAGAGATGAATGTTGAGAAGAAACAACGTGCTCAAATATAATGGTTCAAAAGTTGGTAGGACGGTTTTCGATGTCGACGCACTGTATGACACATGTAAGTAATCGCGAGTCCGTACATGATCTAAATTGATATGATTAGCTCATTTTTTGCTCACTAGCATCAAGCTATCAAGCAAGAGATTACTATTTTTGTCGTGAACACCTCACTTACAAGCAATCCGAGTACAATCAAACACAAAATGAGCTCAGTTCTTTGAAGAGCCGCCGCTTGAGACGGAATGGACATTTTTGGAGATGAGTTTCGTAGGGAAAAGTCAACTTTAGGATAGTTGAACCACGCCATGGCCGCCAAAAGCGTCTTTTGTCCAACGTGAGTGGCCCGCAACATGCTTTTAAAGGAGACGCACAGTTCATTGTGTTTGTTCATTTGAGCGGAATCGTTAGCAGAGTACAGAGAAACAGCGATAAAACGGCGACTTTTTACATGCGAGAGCTTCTGCGAGATTTTGCCAAATCGCCAGCTGTTGCCGATATCGTTAGTCTTCAATACTAGACGATTGAATAGTCAGATGTTGGGCTATACTAGCGAATCGGGGCCAAAACTAAATCAGAAAGACACTTTGAAAGAACGGCCGTGGCTCAGCCTCAGTGGTAGTGGTTCACGAACAAGAACTCATCCGATGACCGGTCGGAATTGTCCACTTGAAAGTTCGTGTAAAGCATGCTATCAGACAGCTGATCCTACAGCTGAACCTCGAAGCAGGACGATTGGGCGCCGCCGATTGGGCGCCGCCGATTGGGCGCCGCCGATTGGGCGCCGCCGATTGGGCGACGCCGTTTGGGCGCCGCCGTTTGGGCGCCGGGACGTTTGGGCGCCCGATTCTTGATTTTTTGGCTTCGTACTAAATGCAGGCTTAGGCCTAGGAGCTGCCGCAGGGTTTGCCTAGTGAATTTTGCCTAGCAAAATAAACAAAAAGCACTCCAAGCTCAGTTTAGGCTGACTGCCTCAGGCCTTTAGTCCAGTTTTTTGACTTGCGAGGCTTCGTAGGGCGCAGAGAGCTTAAATCACTATGTCCTTCAATGCAGACAAGTACATTTGGTCAGGCGCCCAATCGTCCCGGCGTCCAATCGTCCTGACGCCCAATCGGCGGCGCCCAATCGTCACGGACCGGCTGAACCTACGTCGGATAGCAAGCATGACACCTCTCCTGGCCAGTGATCGCATCCGAGAAGCATTGGAACAACAAGGATACCGTAGTTCCATGCACTCCTGAGCGTCTCCAGCGAATCTCAACCGGACTCAGAAGCGTGTGCCATCGTCGAGCAGCCTCCTCGTCATCCAAAGAAGCGCCAGCCAAATCTGCGCTCTTTTAGCAAAGCTGGGCCGAAATTCGGAATGAGAGCCAAAACGTTTTTTTCCTCTGAAGCGTTCACATCTTGTCCACACAATTTTAATTCGATTCAATTTTCAATTTCAACGCAATTTTTTTATTTCCCAAAACAAAAATTTCACAAATAAGTTGAAATAAAGCTTGAAATAAAAATCCGCCCACTAGCTGAATTTTGGCGGAGGCTTCGCGCTAAACTCTGCTTAGGCTGAGTGCTTTAGTCGTTTAGTCTAGTTTGCTGACTTACAAGGCTTCGTAGAACTCGCAGCATCTCCGCCTTTGTGCCATCTATGTGTCTTCTCTGCCAACAATTGTTCGTCTGATTTAGTTTTGGCCCCGATTCGCTAGAGAGCCAAATGTTGCATAAAGCGGATTACACGACACGACAATTCCCGGTCGGTGTACCGTTTCAGTGTTGACAACTAGATGAAACATTGGAATTTACTCCCGTCGCAGTTTACAATCAACTTTTTACACAAACATGTCGGATTGCGCAATGTTTTTCTGAAGAATAGCAGCTCGCAGTTTACAGTTTATTTCTCATTCTCAAGTGAATTACACAAAACAGGAACAACTTGGCGATGCCGGCTTGTTCGGATGACGACTGTTATGTTGTGTTAGAGGGAGAAAAGGACAAAATTGCACCCTGCATTCCGTCTATGCGTGGTTCACGCATAGACGTATCAAATTTAACTATATCAACTTATCCGCGTTGGTATTTTGACTGGCAAGGCCACGAAGTGGATACCTCCGATTTCTCTGCTGAAATTTTGCACAGGTGTAGGTCTATGTGGTTGTGGCGGATTACCCTTTAAACTTGCTGCCCATATTAGGTTTGCGCTGCGAGAAAATGGCGCTGCAAAAGGTCATAGGTTCCATTTTCGGTAAACTGTAACATTTTTTATTAGCTCTAAATTAACTTTTTACTCAAAAATGAATTCTTGAAACGTCTTCTAAACGCTCCTGAATGCTGTAAAATCGATTTTGTTGAGATTCTGCATGAAAAATGTTGGACGACAATGTTAGCGGAAAACAATGGATTTTTTCATAGAATCACTAGTTTTTTTGATAGCAGAGAATATCAGAGTAGTGCAGGAAGCGTTTTAAGATTGTATTTGCTCATAGGAAGTTATTTACAGCGCTCAAACAATATGTATAAAGTATCCTGGGGATTGAACCTATGACCTTTCGCGCGTCGTTTTCATGGCGCAAACCTAATATAGGCAGCAAGTTTAAAGTGGTCCACTACTACCATATGCACTTACTATCGTGCCAAATTTCAGAGAAATCGGAGTTGTCCACTTCGCGTGGCCTCCCTTATGAGTTGATTTACAAAAATTCCGATTGCGCATCGCTGTGAGGAGGGTCTAGGGATCTCTGGATTGTCCGTGCTCGTCTGCTTGGTGTTTAAAACGTCGCAAAAAGGCTACCGTATACAATTATGTTTGTGCACTTTGCAAAACGGAACAAAACGAGAAAAGTGTTGGCGTAGACGTTCATTTTTCAATTTCATAAATTGACAAGATTGATGACCAACCTAGCGTTGTTTGCGAATCTTTTAGCCCCACCTCCGACGCAGTTCACATCACGTGAGCGTTTTTTCAGCGGCACGTGATCCCTCCTCTCCCCATCCGGTCGTTTACAAATACCCGTCGTGTCAGAGTGTTTTCCTTAGTTCCTGCTATGAGACTTCTCGTTTCAGTTTTTGTGTGTTTTGCTGTCGCCGCAGTGTTTGGAGCTATAAACAACGGCGAAGAGCATGATGCTAGTGTTAAAGGTTTGAAAGATGGTAAACGAACAGACAGATGGTAACAACTTTTCAGTACCCAAAAATTGTCAAACGAAACTGGCGCCGTCGTACGGCTACCGTGTCTTCTCAATGCCGTTCTTCTCCTACGACCCGACCCGCGCCAGCTGCGTCTTGATCTACGGAGTTGGGCCGAGAAAGGGCGCACCAAACGTGTTCTTCAGCTGGGCTGTGAGCTTGTGAGCGTAGGATTATAACGGTAATTTCTGCTGTTTTTTTAGGATTGTCAAAAGGAATGCTGTCCTGGAAGAGAATGCTGAATGTGTGCGGCTTGAATTCTTGTAACCTTGTTTTTATGCGTCCTAATAAATGTCTTATGAGAGTCTCAGAATGAACGCGAAAGCTTTTAAAATTCGTTTACGACTTGAAGACGTCAGCTCTTAAATTATTCAGAAGTGACTTCCGAAAAACCACCTACGACTTCTTTCAATTAGCACGGCTGAGAGCCGAACTTTGTTCGTTCCGTTGCTGTTTGCTTGAAAAACCCACGCACTTTCTGACGATGCCGTTTCTGTGCCAACAGAGAGCAGGGTTAAAAAAGCCGGTGAGGAACGCTTACGTAAGCATGAAAAATAACGTCCCGTCAATGTTAAAACATTTAAGAAGCTTAAGAAGCTCCTGACTAACATTTTCCTGACTTGTTAGTCAGGAAAATGGTTTGCAAATGGATTTTTCAAATATAGATCATTTGCTGATGCAAGAGGGTACGAAAGAGCGTGATGAACGTGACGTGACGAAATGGAGCGCAGAGAGGGAAACGCCATTGTTTCAGACATCAACGGACCACTGGCAATACGTAAAGTGAGGCGTACGAGCCTGAAGCCAAGCAGAGCTGCAAAATTTCGGCCTAACATGACTAACAAATGAACCGCTCACATCATTCACTGCTAAATCGAAATAAACTCAATGGGACAACGTGGCGGAAGGTTTTAAAAAGCGTTCTATGATAGCAGTTCTTCATCAATTGTCTTTCTTTAAGTCTTAAAATTGGCGGGAGTCGACCCCGTGACTTTTCGCGCGCCATTTTCTTCTTTCCGACCAAATACCAAGTTTGTTTCTATGATAGCAGTGTCGTCGTGTCCGGTGTCCGGTGATACCGGTGTCGCCAAGTTTGTTTACAGTGGAATTGCCCCACAGATCTCAAGTCCTTTTTGGTTTGCGAAGAAACAACGCAGATAACGTTGTTGGATGTCTAGGGCTATGTCCGATGGCTAGGGCGTCTCTTAATCTGAGCACCAGAGGTCTAGAGAAGATGAGTGGTGCGCACTAATGTTACTACTCAGATACATTTTTGCTTGTTTTTATACGCTGCGTGTCTCCGAATCATTGACCTTCTGAAGGTCATCACAACGGGGTCAGGTCACGTCTTTACGTTCCCGAACGGAATCCTGAAAATCTACATGAATTCTGAATTGTACAACGTCGTAGTTGAATCCTATTTTTAGCAACTTTCACAACATTTACGCTCAAGTTACATTTCAGCCGCCTGCCGCTATCTGAGCCTAATTATCCGCGCAGTTTCTCGCTTACTGGCTGCAAATTCTTGACACAAATCGCCAAATTGCCATTTGTCGGATGTTTGTTTGGATTCTTTCTGAAGAACTGCGCAAGAATTCAAAGCAATCGCCATTCGCGTTCGGTCTATTTGCGTTGTTGATGTTCTTTAGGATCTGAGGCTCTGAAATGGCGGCCACAATTAGCTTTGTTTTAAGGAGGAGCAAAATCAATTCAACACGAGCGCGCAGGTTTAATTTTTGCTTTGATGGTCGAAGGCAAATCAAAGTACGCATTCTGAAATTTCGCACTTTCGAACGGGCATACTTTGTAGTCTGCGCGAACTGCAGACGCTTCATTTTCATGGGAGAACGCCACTTTTCGGATTTTCAGCTTGTTTGAGATGTTGTTATATGGCTGTAAGACTGACTATATTGCTGTTTTGCTAATTTCTTTTGTTTAACCCTGCGTGCGTCCTCTGAGCAACCTCTACAAACGCTCAAATATGTCCTATTTATACATGCAGAACCCGCATTCCCAGTTGTTGAGAACAGAGTACACTGTTTTTGGTTCACTCGAAAGCGCGAGAAATCGAACATGCGAACTTTAGCAATGAACTTCAAATTATTTTCGAAAACAACAATTTCCACTTGTTTTTCAACGGTGAAAATATCTAAATATCCTTCCTTCCTCGGTGTTCAGCATCGCAAAGCTGATCGCTCGCCGTTAGAAATCACAGACATAGACAGAGAACATCCGAACGTGCGACGTATTTGCCTATTTAAGCCACAAACTCTGATATATTTGTTGCTTTTCAAAGCATTCTCTCAAAGCAAGACATGAGCAAAACAGACGAATTTGCAGCCGTTTACACGGAGCAATCAAAAAATAGCATAGCCATAAATTTAACTATCGTATTCTGTTTAGGCCGCGCGCGCAATTGGACATTCTCTATGAAAAATTGTCAATTTTTGATGTTTTTCATTAGAGAGACGCTCACATTTTCTGAATTTTCCTCGTCTGATAATGGTCGAACCTCAGAGCAACATTTTTTTCGACATTTGCTTTAGGAGCACGTTTTGAGTACTAACGTGTGAAAGCTGGTGTGCGCGCAATCCACGCCTCTATAATACTTTCAAGGTAATTCCAAATGATACCTTTGAATAGAGCAAATTTCTCTTAAAATACGTTTTTACGTTCAACTTTCAATCAGTCAAGTTCAAGTTTATTTCACTTGTATTGGTGGTTGTCACAAATAATTGCTTCACCGCAAAATGAGCCATTTATCCTCATTTCAACGCCTCCAACGCCGCGGTGGCAGTGCGTTTGTCTGTGTCTTAGTTTGACAGTGTCTGACAGTGTGTTTGTCTGTTGCACGCGGTGTCTGAAGTGAAATGTCTGAAGGTGTAGTTTCTTTACCGTTTCAGTGTTGGCTCTCTGGCTCTGTGGTGTCGTCTCTTTTGTGCCGTGTTTTCTGAACGACCGGTCTCTCAGTTTCAATGTCTCCGCTGACTCCGGTGCGGACAGAAAACACAAGCAAAAGTAGTCGTAAAAATCTATCAACTAGTCCTCATTTGTGCTATATTATAGGGTTTTGTGGCTGCGGGTTTGAAATTTGACAGACATAGTCGCTGGGGGCATATCGCTTTAATACAGAGTAGGATATGGAAATAATCATTAGTTGAGCGATCCGATTTGCGCTTCAATGTCTTCCTCTCAAATGACCATTTTTAATCGTTGTGGAGGTCCATTGGTGCGAACTCTGTTAAATAAAGCTTCTCAAAACAGACAATCGTCTAGATTCAACTATTTACAAATAGGTCCGGATGTTGGCGAAATTTCGTTTTGATATAAAATTGATAAATTGAATATTTTATTCGCACTTTGAAAGGTTCCACGCACGCTGTCTACGTCTCCCGTTCTTAAAACCTTTATTTGCTCGCGCTTCTCATTAAAATGTTTCAAGGCCTTTTCAGGCCAGATAACAGCAACCCTTGAGCGTGCTCCACGCCAGCGCGATGTTGTGAAAGTTGAGTAAATTGCGATCCTCAATAAGACTCGTCAGAGCATCGGGATTTCAAAACAAACTCCTCCGCAATTACTGTGCGTTTTAGTGTTGATTAAGATGTATTTCCGACATGTCCATTTTCTAGAATTCAAAGTACTTAACCTAGGATGTCAACCATTGATGAACGTTGTTTACTCGTGGAACCTATTTTCATGCGGTGACACTACTTCATTGTCTCTCTTTCTGTTGCGTAAGTAGCATGCACTGTGGTTAGGAAATTGAATTTTAAGTAGTTTCATGAAGTGTTTGCGAAAATTTCTTGGTGGCGTTGGGTTCTTTGAAATGCTCGTGGTTGGTATATCAAGTATTACGCGTTGTATATAACTTGCATTTAAAAGTGTTTCCGTTGTGACAAGGTCAAAGTTTGTATTTGTTTAATCATCATGAAACGGAAAAGTCTAATATAATGGCATTTATTGAGGTACACATTCGCTTTCAATGGGAAATGCCACCAAAATCTGATTTAGTCTGTGAAGTTTAGCAAGCGAAGCCTGAGGCAATTTCCTAGTTAGTTAAGCGTAATTATTTCGATTGTTACGTGAACTTTGTGCACAACACACAGATGCCGCGCGGCATGATCAATCAGCGAAATGGCCTAAACCCTTGAAATGAGGAAGTCTCCGTTGCTGAGGCGGTTTCCACGACTGCATCCTTCTGGCTCTGCAACATAGTTGGAAAGAGCGACTAACATAAGACTGTGATAATTGGAAAGAGTTGATTGATTTCGGTGCGTCTATAATAGTGCCAAAATTGACTCAATCAGCCGTCTCGTAGAAGGACATCTGTTTAGAAGGCCACAGAAGGAAACGATAGTACAGTAAGAGGAGAGGTTTTAACCGAGGACGTTACAATTTATCCACAAAAAGGGTCCAATGTCAGTTGTTGAATTTCTCAAAACTGTGTCTTTGATTACGGTACCTCAAACTAAATAAAATAAACCGCTTCAAACGCAGATTGTAGCAAATTTAAAAGGCGCCAAGTCAGCGTCGCAGCGTTTTCATTCAAGCAAACAATTAACGTTCAAAAACAAATAAAAATCTCTACCAACAATCTACATACGAGCCCCACGACGTTGGACATAGTTGGAAAGCTCGACTAACATAAGAAGCTGCTCAGTAAAATGTGCCATGGAGACGTATTACGCCAGAATGTGTTTTTTTTTTGTAATGATAACACTGCCAACTGTAGTCGATTTGTGCGCACTCAACGCACAAACTTTCAATGATCCTAGCACATTGATCAATGCGCGGCGCATTCTGCGACACTCAACGATTCTCTAAATGATTTAGCGGCACATATAACTCTGCCTCTGAAATTCTAAACAAAACGTGGAGCGCTTTTCATTTTTTGTTATTTTCCAAGTGTCCCTAGCCTAATCAAAAAACGACAAGCGCTGCTAGAATGTAAATCGCATTTCTTAAAGGTCAAAAATCGGAACACTCGCTTCAGCTTCGAAAACAAGAAGCATCAATCAACATGCGCGGCGCCGTATTCGTCGACAAACATTTAAGATTCATCTTCAAAACTGTGGACAATCCACTTTGCTTTGTGGTGGTCTTCCTGGCCGCCACACGATTTAAAAGCGATTTGTGTTTTTCACTTGAATTGACTAGAGTAATTCAATACAGTTGTTTTTTGCTTTCCAGCTATCTCATGTCAAATACACGTGCCGAGGCTCTTCCTATGAATACTAGCGTGTTTTTGTCTTCTCCATTTCACTTTGTTTCGCTCTGTCTGTTTTGATTGTTGACCTCACAGCCACCTATAACCACCTTCACAACTTTCTTAACGCGTTGGCGTGCCCTCAATCGTGCAAAAAAACGCATTTTTGCACGATGGCATTGCAAGGCTAAATGAAGAAGAGGCGCTCGCGTTTGTCAACGGCTCTTGAGGAGACGTCTTGAGCGTCTTTCTTCTTGTGCGTGGTCTTTATTATTTTTTGGCGCGCCAAGTGTGTTGTTTTTGACAAAGCATTTTGCTTTGCTCGTGGCCGAAAATCAAATTTTGGAGACGATTTGATAGACTTGCGAATGTTTTTTTTCTTTGACGATTTTCTGTCGATTTTCTGGTTTTTTGGACCTTCTTTTATGTATAGCTGCTGTGGTATAATGCTGTGGAAAAGTCCGTTCTATTGTGGTGATAATTAAAAGGCTATGCGGAGCGCCTGAGTCGTGATTTTAAGCAAACTGCTATGTCACCTGAAATGGCATATGTGTTGTGACAGGCTTAAATGTCACTAAAAGATGAATTTTTTGGCGCCCGGTTATAGATGACTAATTACCTGTTATCCCGTGTATTGCGCTGGCTTGGACCACAAACCAATAAGTCAGATTTCATTGATAATTTAACGTTGTTTCATACATTTTGAACAAAATTTGAGTCAACAATGTGGCCAAATTGTTTGCAATTACAAGCCGGAAAGCAGTCAGCTAATGGTGCTTCGATTACTCACTCAATTTCAGACCTTTTGTTTTGTCCTCCCGTTGTGTTAGCAGCACAAATTGTGACGAGTAAGTGCCCAGTTTTCTTGACAAACTGCATTTTTCGTTTAGTTTTCTTCACCAACTATCGGCTAATAGAAGTGAACACGCGCTTTTTAACCCACAAAGCTTGTTTTAAAAAATTTCCATGTTACACTAAATGCTCAAATTGTTGTAAAGCACGTCGGAGCAACTAGGGAAATGAAGTTAACCGCATTTCTACTATCATTATGACCGTTACTACTGAAAGGTAAATCAGTTCAATTCACAGACTTTTAAAAATCATGTTGCGCTTTTGGACAGGCTAGTTCGCTGCTGGAGCCCTTTTTAAAGTGGCTTCACTGCCAAGAACATGTGCTGTTTTTTTCGGAATTTTGCAAGTCTGAGGCGCTGGGACTGAAACCTGAAGGAGATTAACAGAATAATGAACAATTTACTTTTAATTCCTCGGTTAAAACCTCTCCTCCTACTCTTCCGTCTGTGACCTTCTGATGCCCTTCAACGAGACGGCTGATTGAGTCACTTTTGGCACTAATATAGACGTCTCCAAATCAGTCAACTCTTTCCAATTATCACAGTCTTATGTTAGTCGCTCTTTCCAACTATGTTGCAGAGCCAGAAGGATGCAGTCGTGGAAACCGCCTCAGCAACGGAGACTTCCTCATTTCAAGGGTTTAGGCCATTTCGCTGATTGATCATGCCGCGCGGCATCTGTGTGTTGTGAACAAAGTCCACGTAACAATCGAAATAATTACGCTTAGCTAACTCTACTCAAATTGGCAATCCGTTGTTTTCGACTGTGAGTTCGAATGAGCCCTTGGATCACTACTGCTGCCTTCATTACCCTTACTGCACAAAAACACCAATTTTGCGGTGCTAAAGTGCAACGGAAGGATTTCCTGGTTTTATGATTGTGTTTTCGCCGCTTAAAGTCCGCGTTTCCTTGTGTATGATTGACAACGATTGTGAGAGTTCAACGTTTTTGATGAGCACGTTTGCGTGTGGTTTGGATTAGTGCACAATTGCGTAGTTTTTCAGGCTCCGCATCTTGGGAATCGAATCGTCAACGACTCGCACCCGGAGCAATGGACACTTCGTTGCTAGAGAGGTAAGTTGTTCTTTTCCATGTTAGCTGTGGTGCTGTTGCGACGTCATCAAATGAACGAGACAGACCTTGCGTGTTCACATGCTTAACTAACGCTCACATACGTGTTCATAGTAGAGTGTTGTGGCTTGTTTTTTCTGCTTTACACACCTCATCATCAGCGTCATTGGCTGCTAAAAGTTTAATCAAAGAAATCGGCCAAAACCGTCGTACTTCCTTCCGTTTTGTGACTCTATAACCGCAGCTGTCAGCTAAGCGCAACGTATCCAAGCGTAAGCATCTCCATCCTGTCAGCTGCAGTCTGTTTTTTCGTTATTTTCGTTAATTGAAATGCTCAGCTCAGCTCAGCGATACGTCAAAGAGGTGGTGCGCATGCAAAGTCCTTGAATATGAAGTTTGAATTTCTTAATTTATTTGACCAGATCATTTGCAAATGTCACGTAGGCGCTGGAATATTTAATTGGAAAATGTTATTGGTGTGAGTGAGATGGACGAGTTGAGTAGCGAATGGAAATGCTCTGTTGGTTCGACGATGGTGGTTTGATGCGATTGTGGCCATTGTGCTAGAACGCTTTTGATTGTACTTTTGAAAACAGCGCACTAGAACTACAAATGAGAATGTCATCTTGGCGCATTTGACTCGAATTAGTGCTTCGTAGCGCACGCGTCTATTTGTAGTTTTCTTTTTTGCTTAGCTGTGATATTATCATTCTAAATAACAGACTATTATTCTGTTATTTCAAGCGTTTCCCATTTCTGGAATAAAAGACAATGTTTTGATTTATGGCCTAAACGCGATTGGAGCCTCAAGACTCAAAAATCTAGTTATTGACTGTAGCGTTTATGCTTAATTTTGAAAAGGAACAATTTCAATAGGAGCAAAGAAGAGCATTTTTAGGGCTTTGATCATGACCTTGCACTTGGCTCCGTAGAGCACAGGAGTCGCTAGTTCATTTTTTGAATTGTCGCTTTGAATTGAGACAATGCAGTGAGCATGAGCTGATCTAAATAGCCGGTATTGAAATGACCTCTTCTTCTCTTTACTGCAGGCCTTTCTCGGCTTTGTAGCGCAGGATTCGCTAGTTTATTTTTTTGAATTTAGCAGTTGAGCTGGCTTAAATTTTAGACTAACATGAGCATGAGTTGATCTAAATAGCATTGAAAAACCCGGTACTGAATGTACCTCTTCCAACTGCCTCACGCAGCACTGATGAACACTGTGGATTGCTTGCTTTACTGCAGGCTAGTTCCACCTATTACCATCTTATCAAACTGGGTAAAAGTAAATTGTCTGGCTAGTCGCATGCGCAAATTCCTCTAGATTGCACGACTCTCCTTGTAATAAGACATACGAAAAGACAGCAGATAAAGTTTTATAGCCTGTTTTCATCCTCTTTTATTACACTCAAAGACTCGGCGGTTTCTGCAAGATATCCAATTTTTTGCTATCGCTTGATCTGCGGTGTGATCAGTGTTTTGATCTTTTTTGTCGCGCTATACTCTAAGCAGTTTGTTTTTGTTATCGTGGCGAGAGAAGATGCAGATGACCGCAACCGGAAGGCCATTTCATTATGTACGATTGTTAGAGGGCGAACGGCCGCGACTTTGTGGTTTTTGTCTTTTACGCATGAAGCTCAGGGTTCGTTTATAGGGTTGTCTGTCGGTGGAGGCAAGCGTAAAGGAGGCAATTCGTCTAAAACGGAACGAAAGAACATAAAATGTCGCGCTCGCAATGCGAATCAGTGTGAGTGGAATGACACGCACAACACGTGTCCTCGGATGTGTTGCACTCATAATCTCCAATTTAGACGTATAATTTCACGCTTTCCTTCTCATTCTCAACGCAAAGCCGCCGCCCTCATTCGCACGCGTTCGATGATTTATTTGCGCCAATTTTCAATCCCCAAAAACTCAAAATTCGAACATAAATCGCGAGCACCGAAGGATTGCCGCCTTCTCCGCTGCTTGCTCTCTTCGATTTATCATCCATCGCGGCCGCCAAATGATGGCCGTCTGTTTGGTGGCCGTGTTTTTCATGTTTTTTCGCGATTAACCATGTCCTTGATCAAAGCAGCCGCGTGTTCTCTCGTTCGGTCGCTTTTATTGAAGACAGACGGCCATTTGATAACAGCTGATCTTTGCGGGACTTTTTGGTCTCTCTTTGTCTCTTTGCTAGTGAGTTTTCAATTAATGAGAGTCGGTTCCGAGAAGTGCCGCGTCCGCAAGGGTAATTTGGGAATCGAGAATTGAGTCTCCGATTTCAAACGCTGAGTGTTTGCGTGGGACCAATTAGCCAGACCGACACACGCTTTTGTTATGATCGATTGGTCTGATCTGCTGTGATTGTGGTGCGAACGACTGAAATGAAGCGTTTTCGCTGATGTCATTGCAAAATTCGAACGCCTTTCTATGCGCGCTTCCTGGCCTCAGCGTGATGCCCTTTAAAATTTGGTCTGGTCTGGACTAAAAGCGTGCAGAGAACGCTATTAATCTTGGTTTGTTTTTACCAAACTACTCCTTAATCCATCAATGAACCGATTGTTTCTTGTTCCTAGACTGCTGAGCGGGGGGAAAAGACGATTGTTACTAAAAGAAAACAATCAGATCATTTCTTTTTCAACTTAAAAATCTCCTACAAGAAAACAAAACAGAAATAACCTATTTCGCGAATACATCTGCTGCGGCAAGCTCTCTCCTCCGAGATGATCCAAATTGCGAATTTGATAAGGTCTTAAAAGGATACGGACCCTCCCCACCAAGATTGCACTTACAGAATTTTTTTAGGACAGCCCAGTCCTGAGTTACGAGGAACCTACATTTCCTAGAAATTCACTGGTCTTGATTGCGGTCATATATGCGTTGTACGGTAGCACTTTGACCGTTATTTGCCGAAAATGGCCATTTTATGCCGTTTCGAGTGATTCTGATGGCATGAGAGTTCTTCGCGACCTCGAATTTCCATAAAACCACAGGTTTGTGGCTGAATAGCCGAGAAACGATGAAAAACCCACGATTGGTCAGCGAATGACAATGTTTTGCCTTTTTTCGACTAAATAGTCACAAATAGCCACATATATCATTTGTTTTGCAAATTTTTCTGTAGTGCTTGTTGTTCTCTATAACAATCTGCAGAATTAGCTTTGATTTGGCCAATGTAAAGTTCATTTTTTGTTTTTAAAAACTATGAAAAAAGGTATTGATTCGGTGCGGTTGTGTGCGCGCAGTTAGAGCAACCTACTAGAGAACATTACTCTCAAATTAACCGTTAAAAACTGTCCTTTCACTCTGTTTATCCAGCCTCAAAACTTTGCGTTTGAACACTTAATTATCAACGACTGCGAAGCGACGAGGGGATGCACGGCAGTTTGGTCACAATTTGATTAAATTCACGCTCGACTTTGTCGCTTTTCTCGTTTGTTGTCGTGCTCAGCCAGCGCAGAAGAGCTCACTCGAAATTTGGAAAATGGCGGAAATTGACCACTGATTTATCGAGTTTTTTCTTCTTTTTCTATCTAGAGTAAGTTGTTGAAGTGTTTTCTACGAGTGGCAGCGTTCAACTCTTTGTTCTATCGTTTTCTGGAGGGGAGTTTGCATACAATTCATTGGGCTTATTGGGCCGAAGATTGTAGTACGTCGTGGGTCTCGTACGCGGCTCGTTGGTGGAGATTTCAATGTCTTTTTGAACGTCAATTGTTTTCTTGAATGAAAACGCTGCGACGCTGACTGGGCGCCCTTTAAATTTGCTACAATCTGCGTTTGAAGCGGTTTATTTTATTTAGTTTGAGGTACCATAATCAAGGACACAGTTTTGCTCAGTGTTGAAAAATTCAATGATTGACGTTGGACCCTCAATGTGGATAGATTGTCCTAAGTCCTCGCTCAAAACCTTTGCACTTACTCTATTAACGTTACATGTTGTGGCCTTCTAAATAGATGCCTTTCTACGAGACGGCTGATTGAGTCACTTTTCACTATAACCAAATCAATCAACTCCAGGATAACATTTATTAATTCTTGGCAATTTGGTCAAAAGCTTGGTAAAACAAGAACAAAAGCTTGCAGACTAAGACAGCTACGGCATGGTTAGCTTAGAATGAAGCTTAAGCGCGTTACGACCAGGCGCTAAG
The DNA here is from genome assembly GCA_007213375.1 of Steinernema feltiae. Classification (NCBI taxonomy): domain Eukaryota; kingdom Metazoa; phylum Nematoda; class Chromadorea; order Rhabditida; family Steinernematidae; genus Steinernema; species Steinernema feltiae. The sequence continues at coordinate 88,780 of MQUG01000346.1, read as the reverse complement.
TTGACCATGTAACAGATCCATTTGGCGCCTAGTTGTCCTATTTTGGGCGTCGAGTTTGAGTTTTGCGCCGTAATTAATTGCTTCAATTTCACTTCAATCTGTCAATCTGCTTTTGTTCGTCGCTTTCAATATGCTCCATTCAAACGATTCAAAATGCCTAAAGCTGCCTGAAACGTCCACACGTTTTCTTTTGCTACTTTGAATTGGGTCACCAAAAATCATAAAATCAGAACTCTGTCGTTCTTGGCTTGTCCTACGCTTGTCAAACGAATCTTCAACACTATCTCGCTCCATTGAAGTGAAAGGGGCTGAAAAGGTTATTTTGTTTTGTTTTGTTTGCTTCGTTTCTGATTGTCATGCAGTGGGAGGGCGTTAACAACTTCCCTCATGCATTCTCGCTATAAATTTCAATTTTTGCTTTCGAAGCGATGCTACGCAGCCGCAACTTATCGTCCCCTCACGCCTAATCTTACTTAAAGCTGAAATTCGATGTCCTTTATGGTCAATTTAATCAATTTTGCTTATTTTGCTGGTTATGTCCCGTGCGACTGAAATGAAATGAAGCGTTTTGGCTGCAGTGCTTGATGCAAAACTAGACATAGAAATTTAAGGCTTCTGAGGACTTCTTTTGCTCACTAAACAGCTCTAGCAAAGCCGAATTTTGATGGAATACTCCACTTTACGGTAATGAATTGCGCCGCTGTGCGGATTGCGCTGCAACTCGGCGACCAAGTCAACATGCGCAAACCTGTGAATCGAACGGAAAGTACTGTAGATAGAGTTGACAGGAGAATTTGAAAATTGCCGGGTACAGGAATTCCACGTGAGACCGTTTGCGTTTGATGTCGGTCGAGAGTTTTGCGTTTAGCATACGACGATGGTCTTCGTCTTTCATTACAAGCCTGAAAAATGGGCCATTTGATCGTTTGATAGTTTTGAAAGAGCTACAGTAACTCACGTATTATAGAGCGTTTGTCGGGGAGTCAGAGGAATGTATGCGGAACTTTGAGTTGAGTCAAATTGTCGTATGTTGCTGGGTCCCAGTAGAGCTTGATGCCCTTTAAAATTTGCTCTGTTCTGCGGTAATAGATTTCAATTTTTGCCTCAGATACGATGCTACACAGCCGCAACGTATCTTCCTCCTGAAACCTTGTCTTTTCTGTACTTTATGGGCAATTTGCTCAATTTGTAGTTCGCTAACAATATTTTTCTGGTTATCTCCCGGCCGAATATCGAATATAGACATAACTTCCTCGTTTTCTCATTTCCACCACTCCACTCCTCGTTGTTTTTATGTCTTTTCTCCCTCCGCTGCTGCTCAAATTTCGTCTAGCGTGCGGCGACTACGATATCCCGCTCCGCTTTCTTTCGTTCCAAGTCGCGCTTTTCTGACGTCAAAAACCAAATATTTGATGGCAGTTTTTAAAGTATGTGTGTGTGTGTGTTTGTGTCGTTTTGGCTCCGTAGCGCACAATATGCGCGCGCGTGCGCTCTATTCCTCCGCCAAATGACCCTGCCAATGGCGACGCCGGTGATCGATCGGTTATGCGGTGATAATTAGGCTATTTGCTTTGCGAAGCCATACGTCTTCTCGTTGTTTGATGATGTCTCGCCATGTTCCTGCATCGCCTAAATGTAAATTTAATGGTTTTTTTTTTGCTTTTAGGATGGGAGTTATATTCCTCCTTGTTTTCTTCATTTCCACGATGCACGCCTATCAAGGTAAGTGAGTTCTTTGAGACTACCGTATTCGGTTATGGTGGTAGAGGGCGGAGGTCGGCTTTGAATCGAGCCAGCCAAGTATCAAATTTTGACAATTTTAGGCTTTTGGCCCGTTTTAGGCTGCTTTATGCACTTTTAGGCATCTTTTTGATTTTCCAGCTAAACACTCTCAGCTGAGCACTCAATCATTAGATGACTCAATTGCGCAGAGGAAATTAAAGTTTGTTTATGCTTCTTTTAGCGCACTTGTTGGCAATGGCAAAGAAAGTCTGTTTTCTGTTCTGCTACGCGATTGAAGCTTTTTTAAAATTCTTTAAAAAAATAATAAGGATGTTGCAATCAGTGAAGCAGACGATGGCCTTGGCTCGATGCGATTAGTGAAAAATGACCCCACTCGAGTAGATTTGGCGGCTCAAGCCGGCTCCGTACTCGGCTCACTAATCAAGCCCGAAATATAGTGTTTTCATTTTGTTTTTTTAATCCAAATCTGAGCTTTAAACGATTCATCTCACAAATTAGTCAAATGCACTTGAACTTCATCAAGCGCGATAAAATCAGAATCGCATAAATGATGAAAGACCGGGCAACAGAACGCATTTTGCACTTATTGACATTAGGGGCGAGCTGCAGAATCTCCGCAACACTCATAATTTCAGGAATTGGCGAGACGTCACATCAGCGTCTAATCCAAGATCTTTTAAAAATCCGCGGCTCCGAGAAAGTGAAGCCGAAGCGTGCTGTACTGGAACCCGTCGTAGTGACATACAGTATGGAATTGTACCAGATGATCGAGCTCGTAAGCATCACTTTCACAATTGTAAATAATCAAAATTTTGTAAACTTTAAGAATGAAAGACAACAGTACGTTCTGCTGAGCGCTTGGGTTGTGGAGCGTTGGTACGACGAACTGCTCTACTGGGACCCGGCCACATACGACAATTTGACTCAACTCAAAGTTCCGCATACATTCCTCTGGCTCCCTGACACAACGCTCTATAATACGTGAGTTACTGTAGCTCTTTCAAAGCTATCAAACGATCAAATGGCCCATTTTCAGGCTTGTAATGAAGGACGAAGACCAGCGTCGTATGCTAAACGTAAAACTCTCGACCGACATCAAACGCAAACGGTCTCACGTGGAATTCCTGTACCCGGCAATTTTCAAATTCTCCTGTCAACTCTATCTACAGTACTTTCCGTTCGATTCACAGGTTTGCGCATGTTGACTTGGTCGCCGAGTTGCAGCGCAATCCGCACAGCGGCGCAATTCATTACCGTAAAGTGGAGTATTCCATCAAAATTCGGCTTCGATAGACGAAGAACGAGCAAAAAAAAAAGAAAAACAACATCCAATTTATTGCGCAATTCGCTATTGATCACTGCGGCAAGCCGCGACAACTGCTCTCGGCGCAGGCGATGGGGGCTAACAAATAGGTTGTTTCTGATGAGACGAGACACAATTGCAGGTCTGCGTGATGATCTTCGGAAGTTGGACCTCGGACAACCAGGACATTGACTACATCCCTCATGCTACAGGCCTGGGAACGTCCAACTATTTGTCAAATGAAGGTTGGAGTCTCATGGGAACTAGAGGTAAAATTCGCTTGAGCGCGCCAATGCAAAACGGTTGATTGATTTTAGCGAAAAGGAAGGAAGTGAAATATGTCTGCTGTCCGGTCAACTACACTCTATTGGAGTACACGCTGTATCTAAGACGACGTCCGCTGTTCTATCTGGTCAATTTGGTTATTCCGACGTTTATTATTACGCTGATTGCGATCACAGGATTTTTTACTACCAGGTTCGTTGTTCAGGTCGTTGGGATTGCTGCTCACGAGGCGGCATGCGTGCTTGTGCAACTCAGTAACTCACATTTTGTATCCAGAGCCAGTGGAGTGTACTTTCAGTTTAGCCAAATTGTCTCAATTGGCTCCGAGATCAGCGCTTAGAGACGCTTGGCTCAATGACCCTAGCGCTTAGCAGAAATTAGTTATTATTATTGATTACAAATATTGATTATTAAGAGTTGTAAAAGTGATGCTTACCAGAGATCCAGTTTAAAGAAGCCGATTTAAAAAAAAGGTTTACGATTTACGACTAGCTTTACGAAATTTCCATCGAGCTGGTTAACGAGCTAGCCGTCTCAGTATTCACTAAAATTAACTGAATTAAGTGAATTTGCCTGTTTTGTGCGTTTAACACTTAATCTGTTCGATTTGGTCAGAAAACAACGAAAACAGCTAGCTGAATTAATGAAAAACTCGTACGGAAAAAACGGCCGCACGCTTTGGCTCTACTTTGTCGGAGCCCCGAATTTTGGATTTCGATTAAACGCTGCTAAGCCAATTCCTGGTTATGTCTGAGCGCCTTTTTTACTGCATTTTCCGCCTTCTTTCCTGTGTTTTTGAGTTGAAAAGCCAAATAAGCGCGTTGACAGTGTCAACCTAAAATTCACATCTCAAACGTAGATTCTCGAGCATTCTGATTGTTTTGTTTTCCAGTTCCACAACTGGAGTGCGTCAAGAAAAGATCTCTCTCTGCATCACGACGCTTCTCTCAATGTCCATCTTGATGCTCATGGTTTCCGACCAGATGCCTTCAACTTCGACATTCATTCCGCTGATCAGTAAGAGAACCATCTTCCTCATTCGCACTCACAATACCCATTTCCAGGCTGGTTCTACATGTGCGCCATTGTCATCATCTCCGTGGGCGCCCTAGCCGCCTCATTTGTCATTTCGGTGCAGAAATTTGGTCGTCTCGGCGACCGATTGCCGCCCAGATGGGTCAACATCACCAAAATGTTCAGTATAATCAGCTTCACTCGGCAGCCTTTTCATTTGCTGCCACAATCGATGCTACACAAAGAGGTGCGTCATGCGAGAAGGCGTTCAATCCTCTAATCGCGACATAATTCAGCATGAACGTCTCGTGCGAATGCAAAGCGAGGGACGTGATAAGGACCCCAAAAAGGGTTCGTTTGTCTACAATTTCGCCAAGTACTTCTTCGTTGGAAATATTGAAGGAGAAGAAGTGCCAGAGTACTACGCGAACGGCGACGTCAGTACCATAACCCCTAAATACTCGTCAAGAACGAACAACGACCACTATCCTCTAATTGATGAGAACGGTAAGATTATCACGCCTACTCTCTAGTCATGAGAACGTCTAATTCAGGTCGTTTAGGCATCAATACAGGTCTTATGCCGTCGGATGCGGTAACGCGAAAGTTGAACTCGGCTTCTCTGATGAACAACAACGAGTAAGCGATCGTTAGCGATTTTAAGCGGTGAATAACTGTATTTTTGTAGTAAAACCAGCAAGACAGTGTCGCCGACGATTAGGAAAGCCATTTACAACGCCATGGACCAGAAGAAATCGGATGACAAGTAGGCTACAACTGAATTTTCAACAATAAGAGTTGGAATTTTTTTTTAGAAAAAATCGTCATCTAGCGCAGATCGAGTACGATTGGCTGGCCACAGTAATCGAACGATGTACCCTGATCATTTTTGTCTTTGTATTCCTTACCGTATCGCTCGGTATCAACATTGTTGGCTGCATTCACTGGCTGAACAGCCACGTTCCAGAGGACGGCACTAAGACCGACGTGGTACTTTGAGCGGCAACTAAAGTACCGTAGTGTTGTTCTATGAGAAGCTACGGGTACCAGGGAGAGCCACTTCGAAGCTCTTTCTCTTGAACAGAAGAAGTGACAATACGGGTAAAGCGGGTGGTGATCTCTCCTTGGTGCCCGATCGATCCTTCATTTGCACTATCGTATACCAAGCCAAGCGCACATTGTTCTTGCTCAAGTGATGTGTAGAAGAATTTATTAAGATTGGAAAAAAAAGAATTTGACTTTGAAATTGAGCTATCATTGATATTACTGTATGTCATTGTTGTACGTGTCATAAATGAAGAAGACAGTAGAATTCTGTTTTATTACATGCAAATGACAGTCAAACTGCGCGGCTACGTCGATCGTTAGGGGTGTTTGTAGACGTCAATCGGCGATATCAGTAGTCTGAAAACGTATAGAGCAAAGTCTGTTAGTCCGTTTGTTGGTTTGCTACTTAAAATTTGATTCGTGAAACGGATTCCGTTAATTTACGAAATGATCCTCAGAGGGCTAGAACTAGCACACTCCATGGCGCCCTCAAATAGGAAATCACTCCATTTTCATTGCGAAATGCCTCTTTCAGACCTATCACAATCACATTTGCATTTCACGCGACTTATTTTGTCAACATTGGCCTTTCAATCTATTTCCCTCTCTGCAGCTTTGAAGCAAATTTGATGCGCTGGCAGCCAAAAAACAAACTGTTGTAGCTGGTAACGAAGCACAGATCAGAGTAGAGAGTTTGAGTGTCAAATCCGATCGAGCAAGGCCATGAGTCTTTTTGACTGTCGAAAATCTAGTGGATTTGATTAATTTGTGATTTTCGATTTAGTTAAAAAATTACAGAAACCGCAAATCGCAAATTTTGAAATTAGCAGCTAATAATCGAGCCAAGTTACAATCTGGTTCAATAGCCAAAAATCCCAAAAAAGGTCATGTCTACATCACCAAGCTATTTATTGCATATTTGACCCTGATCGACGTTTCTCGCATAGACTCGCAATTCAGCACAAAGGGGTTAATTTAAGTCAAGGCACATCTAAATCACCAATCAGATTCTGCTAAAACTTGCTATTAATTGCATGTCTGAGCGTGGTGAGTCGGAAAGAGGCTATTTCTGTTGAGCATAGCGTACTCAATTTGAACATGTAAACTTTATCAATAGACCACAAAACTGGACGCTTTGAACTGGACGAGATGCTTACCGTAAATGTTGAAAGTGAAAAATATCCAGATGTAGAGAGTCGTAATCATAGTGACCAAAAAGATCAACACAGCATATGCAGTACATTTTTCAATAAGCATGACTGAATGCGCTAGTAACATCAGCGTTTGCGCAGTCTTAAATAGGCTCCACACGCAACAACGACTGTCACTTATCTGCTGCTCCAGATCTTTCGACAAAACAACGAAAAGAAACGCGCGAGAAGAGAACACGCGGGAAGACTTGATTTGAAGATTCGCATTTGGTTGCGTTTATGCAAAGATTACGCGCAAAGTTGGTTGTTAAAGACGACATTATGGTGCGTCGATTGGAGAGGAACGATGTTATCGGAAAACGAACAAACCGCTCTTAAAACCATTAACCATGAAGGATGAAGGAATTGAAGCAGAATTAGAGCAAAACTAATTTGTGAAGATAAGGTGGAGGAATCCTGAAGCATTGAAAAATGGCGAAGCAGGACGATTGGGCGCCGGGACTATTGGGCGCCCGATTCTAGATTTTTTGGCTTTGTACTAAGTACAAAGGCCTAGGAGCTAGCGCAGGGTTTGCCTAGTGAAATTTGAATTTAAAATAAGCAAAAAGCGCGCTAAGCTCAGCTTAGGCTGGCTGCCTCAGGTTTTTAGTCCAGTTTATTGACTTGCGAGGCTTCGTATGGCGCAGAGAGTTAAGTATCGGGTTGCATACCTCAAATCACTATGCCCTACAATGCAGACAAGTACATTTGGCCAGGCGGCCAATCGTCAGATAGCAAGCATGACACTTCTCCTGGCCAAAGCCCGCATCCTAGAAGCTTTGGAACAACAAGGATGCCGTCGTTCCATCCACTCCTGTGCGTGTCCAGCGGATCTCAACCGATTCGAAAGCCTGTGCCATAGTCGAGCAGCCTCCCCTCATCCGAAGAAGCTGCAACCAGATCTGTTAGTCACCGATCCTGTGCGCACGGATCTCAACCGATTCAAAAGCCACATGTCTAATAAACGCGAAAAGTAGCAAAATAACCGGATGAATGTGGTAGTTTCTGTGAGAAACATGGCTCAAGTTAACGCCCAGCTTCAAATCGCTCATGCTCAACGTTTATCCGCATCAGCAAGCAGAGCCGGAAGTAACTCGTCAAAAGAGCTCTCCATAACAAAGGAACAAAGAAAAATTCACCTTGAAGGAGGAAACCACGTGGATCCTCCTGTAATTAACGTTAGCATATCAACCAAACTCGATTCTATTCTCTTATCTTCTTTATTTCTGTTTTCGCCCCTCGATTCGCCTTCATTGACCACAATGTTGACTCCAATACTCACCTCCTGTGCTCTACTGCTCTTTGCACTCAAGCTCCCCGCACTCGTTCGCGCTTATCGCCAATGGCGCCGGAAACATGAACTTGCTGCGCAGATTCCTGGCTATCCGACCTGGCCTCTTCTCGGTCATCTCACCTATTTCGACATTGATCCCTACAGTAGGCAGCAAAATTGATCGCATTTTTCAAAATCAATTTTTCAGCGTTTTTCAAAATCGTACTCGACTGCTCACGGATGGTTCTTTCCAAGGGCGGCACAACAATGAAATTTCTGCTTGGCGAAGCTCTGTACGTCGTTCCGCTGAACGGCGAAACCGTAAAAGTAAACAGTGATGATAGCTTGGAGCGAAGAGCGCGTGTGCGTTTGCTGTTTGCAGGCGATCGTCGATGATAACGTCGAAATCAAGAAAGGGCCCGATTATGACTTCTTACTGCCGTGGCTTGGAAGTGGACTGTTGATTAGGTGATTCGCTGTCGTCAATTTCTGCAATCGACCGCTCTTTAAAAACCGCAAAAACCGTAATCCTATTAGACGCTAATCTTAGACCTCCAAATTCCAATCAAATCGCGTCTTCACTGATTGATCCAGCAATAGAGAGTTGAATTTGCAGCCACGATGAGAAATGGCGCTCGCGCAGAAAGATGCTTACGCCCACGTTTCACTTCAAAATGCTCGATGGATACATTCACACCTTTGATGACGAATCGCAGGTTCACACTTCACCTCTACAGTAAATGGCATCTTGTGTTGCAGATTTTGGTGAAACAGCTCTCAACGGTGGCCGAAACAGGCAGACAGGTCGATCTGTTTCCGTACATTAAAAAGTGCGCTTTGGACATCATATGCAGTGAGCAGAGCACTCCTTCCATTGGCTGTAAATACGCTGCTTTAGCCACTGCTATGGGAATCCAGCTGAACGCACAGACAACGGACTCTGAGTACGTTCGCTGTGTTGAGCGCATCAGCGCCCTGATCTTCTATCACGCTATTCGGCCCTGGTTCCATTTCAAGCCAATTCGCAATCTGTTCGGCTATGGTTTTGAGCAAGACCGACTTGTAAAGTCTTTGACTGACTTCACCAAAGACGTAAGAGCAGCGAAAGCAGCCGAGCAAATGAGCAAATGTGACTTCTCTAGGTGATAAGAAACCGAGCGTCCGAATTTGACATCACGGCTGTCAAGGAGGAGAAGAAGAAGCTGGCCTTCCTTGACCTGCTTCTAGCCTCCCAAAATGACAATAAGCTCACTTATGAGGATATCAGAGAAGAAGTGGACACGTTCATGTTTGAAGGTCATGACACGACTTCCAGTGGCATTGGCTGGACCTTATGGTGCCTCGCATGTCATCCTGAAATTCAAGAACGCGTTCATCAAGAGCTGTTTGATCGATTCGATGATTCGGAGCGAAGCATCGATGCGAAAGACCTGAAGGAGCTAAAGTATTTGGAGCGATGCATCAAGGAGTCGATGAGGCTCTTTCCACCAGTGCCCTCAGTTCAGAGAACTCTCAGAAACGAGTTTGAAATTGACGGAAAAACGCTTCCAGTGGGTTGCTGTGTGGTGATCAACTGCGTTGCAATTCATCGCAATCCGAACACCTACCGTAACCCGGACCAATTCAATCCAGACAATTTTCTGCCGGAGAACGTGGCCAACAGACATCCCTATGACTACATTCCGTTCAGCGCCGGTCCCCGAAACTGCATCGGTCAGAAATTTGCGCTGTACGAAGAGAAAGTCATGATTTCGTGGATTTTACGGAAATTCAAGATCTCTACGAGCCACAAAATGGAAGACAACCATCCTCAGCCTAGGCTGACATTGTGTCCGTCTCTTGGTTTTCCGATAGAATTGAGTTTTCGGGATTGAGATTTTGCGGAAAGCGAATAAAACGTTAGCACACGACAAATCGAACAAACAGGGATTTAGATCATTAGATTGCTTTTTGCTGAAAGTTTAGGTAGACTGGTAAAACTCAGTCCGTTCAGTCGTCAGTATAGAGTGATGCCGACTCAAAAACACCATCTTTCGGACCTGAAGAACTAGATGCTCAAAAAATGGAAAATCGAATGGAACTTCGAGTTGTGTGGTAACACTCTGTATGGCAAGTATTGAAAGCGTGCTAAGCTGAAAACTAAGCAGCATTGTACTATAGACTGGGCTTTGGCGGGAAGCCTTATGCGCACAACTACGTTTACGTTTAGATTTTGTGCTTATGTCCGCAAAGACCTAGCGCATAGCGGTGATTAGCCCAATTTTTTGGCTTCCCAGGCTTCCAAAAACTGCCTTGGTCGATTCATACATTGTTCTGGTCTGTTATTGAAATTTCTGCTATGGTTTTGCAGACAGCGCATGCCCTACACGTCCTCGGCAAATATTGGGAGAAATTTTTGATAAACTAAGTTCAGGTTTCGTCATGAATCCCATCCTATCGTAGCTAAGGTACCGTAGCTGCCTTAGGCGTAGGCCTAGGCGCTGTCGCAGGGTTTGCCTAGTAATTCAAAAAACTAACTGTAGGCTTCGGCGAAGGCTGACCAGCATTTATTAATCCTTGCGTTGACTTGGGCTTTACTCACTTTACACGAATTCGGCTTTTGTTAACTCTCAATTATTTCCAAACTTTCAATGATCTATAATTTTGTGTCGACAAGTTTAAATCAATTGTCAGCGAGATAACAACTCTGCAAGCTTCTACTAAGAGCCATCTTGATATTTCATCATTTTTGGAAACAACGAAAAGGTATTTTATGAGTGTGCGCGTTCAAATTTCATGCTAGAATGAGCTTCACTCACTAGCGGGCTTCACTTCCGCTTTCAACTACTACTCCATGTGTTACACATGGAGTAGTAGTTGAAAGCGGAAGCGGAAATAGCTTCTCCAATCTGCTATTCAATTCGTGTTTATTCACAAATGTGCGCACATTAAGACAAACACTGACTTGTAGCTAACGTATTGACGACGCTTTATCTGCGGTTCTCGAGCAGCTCGAGAAGAAGTCTAAAAATACTATAATTTCATTATTCAACCAAAAACAAACCGTGGATTTTCAATTTCGTCATCGTTCATAGTAAACAAGCCGTTTCCAGGGTCCTCGCGCCTAGATTGGCATTTTTACTAGTTGAACATTTCAAAGTTAAAAGACATTAATTGCTGTTTACGGTAGTCGAAACCCAAATTTTCGTGGACAACAAACGCACTTACTTTGACGGCAGCATCATGCTGGCTTGAAAGGGCCACAACGCGGACGACTTTATAAAGTTGTACATGGTCTGGCTTTGCCCCAACTGGTTATTCAATGTATTGCCATCATCAGCGATTAACTGTTCACCTACCGTGCTCTGCATTGATTGGCTGGTTCTGAAGCTCAGCGGGCACATAGTAACTGTAAGTCTGGCATAAATCATTCGAATATGGCGATCCACTTACCCCCACGCTCCATAAGCGTCCGTTGTAGTGAGGAGAAGACAAATATACACCAACCTACCCAACATTAACTCAATTTCCTTTGAAAATGACTGCAAAGCGGGTAAACAAACTCGCGTTTCTATTGGCGTGGTCTGTAAACAAACCGAAATTAAATTTTCATGTTTTGTCCAAGATTGTTGACTGTTGACCGCCAAAAACCAATACTTTTATGAGAGTGATTGCCAATGGCTCTACCTATCGGACCAATACCTTTCAAAATGACCTCAAACCGTTTTCATTCATAATACTGCGCCTTTTACCACTGCAAGCCTTGTTCAAGTGCATCGATGTGTCTAGTTTTTGTCTCAAACCGACCAAACCGTCACTTGCTCACTTTCTAGCCCACTATTTTGGCTCTAAAGCTTTGTAACGAGCATTGCACTGGCAACTCCGCCACATCGTCGCAATGAAGGCAAAGTCTAGCAATGGCAAGTGTACATAACTGGGCCAAAAAATTGAAATCACTCAAACTAAAGCGTTTTCAATTTTGAAAAATCAAAAAAATTTTACTTTGACGCACAGAGTTGGAGTTTCTGCAAAATCAAGATTGAAACAAACAGTTCGCTACTATGAGGCGCCGCCTGTCGCCAAATGCCTTTGTCTGTGCGTAGCGCTTAGCACTGTTAGGTATGCAACCCGACACTTGGCTCGCTGAGCCTTACGAACCCTGGTAAGCCAAAAAACTAGGCTAAAAGACAATGACAGTCAGCCTAAGCTGAGCGTAGCGCGCAGCCTAAGCTTAGATAGTGTCATGCAATGTTTTTTCTTAAATTTCCTGGGTCTCTTCATTTTTCAGACTAACAATTCCGTAATTTTACGTTATTTTTGATTTAGATAGCCGGGCCCTAGTTTATACCCCCCACGCATAACAATTAACCAGATATTAGTTTGGCATCGCCCGTCATTGTACACCAAAAATCAACATTAATTCATACGCATGCACTTTCGATTCTTTACACCTTGTTTGGCGCCAAACAGCTCTGCAATCTTCATTAGTATGTGCATGAGTGCACTGTCAATTCGCTCACGACCCACATCAAAAGTTCATTTGCAGCATCTCTCAGCTCCACAAGATATTCGCTTGTTATTGCGCTGTCAAGCTTATCAAGCGTAAAATTGGACTAATTTATTCAAGCCCTCTTGCTTGTTTTCTGCCCTCCATTCTCATTCATGTGTCAGCCTCATTGTCAGTAATCGTATGATGATCCAAACGAAGTGATTTCAGATAGTAGTATGAAGCAAGTGGAAGTAGCTCTATTCCTCGGGGTGCTGTTCATTTCTGCACTCTTACTGCTCTACATTCTTCAGTGCATGGCGAGTAGTGGCCGAAAAAGCAGCGTTCAACTTTGCGAAAGTGACTATTCCGGCGATTATGTGTGATGATTGAAGTTTGTTTGAAGTCTTTAAATAAAGACAGTTACTCTAAAAGTGGCTCTCCGGCAGTGCGTTTCTCCGTTGTGCGCGGTGTCTGAGTTCGACGTCCGGTGTCTGAATTCGCTGGCAGGCAGATTGAGGAAACTCGTTACGTGTAAGCAGTTTGCTTTTGCAGCGAAAATCGTGAAATGTTTGTTTGAAAGGTCGAGTTGAGACCCTTAAACGTTCTCTCATCTCTCGCGCGGTCTCTCGTTGGCAATGCGACTGTGCAGTAGTAGGCCATGCTTTAGTTTGACGACCCTTAGACGTTGCTTCTCGCCATCAAACAACCGCTGGAGTCGTCCCTTATGTGTTGAGTTTTCTGTCTCAATAACTCAAATGACACACACAGAAACAGATTCTAGAGTCCGTCGCCGTCATTTTCGTCTAATGTCAACAAACCCTCGAAAAACTGAATCATCGTCGCTTGCTGCAAAGTGACGTGGACCGAGAAAACATGAGCGGCGGTTTTAATTGTTTACGATTAGCAAACGTGTTGTTTACACGCCTGCCCTCTTCCCATCAACCAACTTTAATTGCGTCCGCCAAGCAGCGAGGTTCTTTGCGTATTGCGAATTTTTATTCACGTTTCAACAAAGTCTTCGACTTTCACTTGCCACCAATAGAACAGGCCTATCGAGTTGATCCCGAAAGAGCTGAGCAGAAACAGAAAGACAAAAGTTAGAAGTAAACATCGCTCAACAACTGCCGCCAGCCAGTCGTACTCAATCTCTGCCAAGCTTCGTTTTTGGCCAGACCCAAGCGAATCGGACGCGAGACCAATCGCTTCAGCGCCCACAGCATAGAGCGATGCGTCAAAATCGATCGCTGCTGCTGTGCTTGTTTTTGAGGCGTTTGATAAACGCTTTGGTGCGACGGTGTCGGAGAAGCCATTTTCGAGGGTCGCTGATCGATTGTCATCGGAGACATTGTCGTTGTGATCGAACGCAACTGAAAAGTACAAAATTGAGGTTTGATTCTGTCGCTCTGCAAGCATACAAGTAGGAAGACCACCGTTTGTAGACTCTGAATTGATCCGCTTCTCTGTCGATAGACTAATCTTGGGAGTTGGCACAATTAAACTGTTCGGTGCGCTACTCAGTGACGGACGACTCAGCTTCTGCCAAACGGATTTTCGTCGCGATTGGCGTTTCATCATGCTGTCGCGCTTCAGACGTTCTTTCTCCTGCTACAAACAGTTTTGTTGATGCATGGAAAAGCAACCCGTTCGATGATACATTTTACACTGTTTTTGTTGACATTTGCCTCGTTAGACACTTTTAGGCTCAAATCAAAGTTTTTTGAGGATTTTTTTGTTGATAAGTTTTGTTTGTGCTCAACTGAATAAGCAAGCGCTCCGGTGTTCAATGGACACAAAGTACTGCTGGGACCTTTCGAGTTGTCATCAACTTAGAAAGCCCGGCCCGGGACCAAATTTTAACGTGCCCACATACACGCGCTTGTATCAAGGGTAAATTGGTGCTCTGGTAAATTGGTAAATTGAAAAAAACATGTTTTTAGTCAAACTCAGTGCAGAGTGCAATTGCAAAAGTGGGTCGTAATCCTTCCTGCAAAAAAACCAAAACAATAATCCTGAACAAACGTTATCACAACAGCTGGAGGAAGAGCGTCTTTGATCACCAGAATTACAGAGACCTAATCGCTAAACTTTAACCCCATAATTTTCTTTCATTCCAGCTGAGTTTTGACATGTTTTGACAGCACCAGTTGCCGCTTGATGTTTGTTTCTCTTGTTCTATTGACACATTGTTCTCACGTTCACTTACCTTCGCTTTCTCCATGTAAGCTTGCCTCATTAGCAGAGGCATTTCCAGACGACTAATGCGGCCTAACCACTGCGCCCAGAGCATTGTTCTCGTTTCAGGTCTTTTTCCCAGTATTCCTTGCTTCTGCACATAGATCACGATAGAAGCGCAGAGGCAACCGACGCTGATTAGCAGCATCATACACGTGTAGAACCATCCTGGGAGGCGAAGATCACGATCAGCGGCATAATTTGAGAATTACCGATTAATGGAATGAATGAACTCGTGGAAGGCATCTTGTCGGCGACCATGAAGAGCATAATCGACATGGAAAGAAGGGTTGTAATGCCGAGAGTGATCTTTTCTTGACGATTTTCGTTGATCGTCGAGGAGCTGAACAGAGCAATCAACTGAGGAGGAAGAGGAAACACTGGATTACGGTACCTAAAGAAGCCAACAATTGAAATGAGGGTAATAACGCATGTAGGCGCGATTAGATTAACCAAATAGAACAGCGGCTTTCTCCGAATCAGCAACGAAAAGTGCAGCAACGTGTATTTGTTAATACAGCACTCGTATTTGATCTCGCTGCGCTTTACCATAGTCCCAAGGATGTGCCAACCTTCGTTCTCAATGAACTGATCCATGCCGATCGCTCCTTCTTTGCCCGTGTCGTTGTAAATTTGATAATCGATGCTTTTCATGTCATGCGTCCAGCTTCCAAATGCCATTTTGCAAGCCTAAAATCGCGCAAATTTCGAGAAGCTAAAAGAAGCCACGGATTACCTGAACGTCAAAGGGAAAGAACCTCAAATCGAGCATACACGAGAACTGATAGAGTGTTGGATAGAGTAGCTCGACGAGAGTGGAACGTTTCTTTGTGTCCGTCGTCAGTTTCACATTGATCATCTTCAGGTTGTTCTCGTCGTTCATAACGAGCCTAAAAGCGCAGAGTTTCTTCTTCCAAATTATCGAGACACTTACGAGTTGTACAGTGTCGTGTCAGGAAGCCAGACTGAGTCTTTAGGCAAAATTAACTCCTTGATGCCTCCGTAATCTTTCGGATCCCAATACAGGAAATCATCATACCAACGCTCGACAATCCAAGCGTTTATCAGCATATACTGAGACGGTTCGTTCTAAAATGGCCAAATTTAGGTCCAAAAATGGTTGTTTTAGTGCTTACAACTTGGATTATCTGGTATAGTTCAATACTAAACTTGACTTTCACCGATTCATTCAAAAACCTCCTCGGTAGGAGTCGTTTACTGTAGTTTGTCATCAAGAACTGATCGAGTTTGTAGTGAATGGGAGCCACAAACTCGTATTTCTCCTCTTCAATCGTTTGCAGCTCTTCCGCGGTGAGAGCATCCGGGTCGGAGTAGTCGGTGACGTTAGACGAGGAAGCTGAAATTAACCTCGAAGGTAAAACAATATCTTAGGATAAGCTACAGTACCCAAACAGCAGAAGAATAGAAGATTTATGATCCAAAATTGGTTAAACATCTGAAAAAGAGTCACAATCGACAACAAAATTGGACACACGACTCATGATCGGCACGAGTAGGTAAATGAGAGATTGAGTCGGAAGCAGAACAGCCGCGTCCAATTTCGCTCGAGAAAAACAAAAAATAACGAAAATAATTCCTAGGAAGCTTCAATGATCGCTAGCATTTGACAACTCGGATCAAGTTCCTTAAAATGCAACAGGTAAACTTGGTTCCATTGGCCCGCACACCTAAAGCAAATTCATTTCCGACTTGCAAAACGCAACAGCTGCCGTGGAGGGCCGAGACTAGTTGTCTTTGTCTTTAATCTTGTTTTCGAGTTCTTGTCGAACAGCGAATTATGTCAGTTTGGCAGCAGCAAAACAGCCTGAGAACGGACGGCTATTTGCATAAATTAAAATGCGAATTGCTAGTCGGTGATTGACAAGAGCAAAGTACGGAAAAAATTCTGGCAGCGTCTTATCATCGCCTTAGTTGGAATTGCAATTTTTTAGAGGCGCATTTGAAATGAAATCTACTGACAATAACAGGGACCAGGAATGAAATTAAAAATTGAGAATCAAGTCGAAACAACCGTCCAAACTGATTCCAGACGATCAAGGAAGCACATGGTCTAACCTGCAAATTGGTTTTTCCCCTGTCAAAATGACAAAATGTCAAAAGATAAAAATGTCCAATGACCAAAAAAATTACTAAAATTAGAATTAGACTTAGAATTAGAATTTTGTGCTCGCTCCGCTCGCGCAAAATTCACTAGGCAAACCCTGCGGCAGCTCCTAGGCCTAAGCCTGCACTTAGCACGAAGCCGGAAAGAAGTTCCAGGACAACCATTCTGAAGTCCACACCCCAGTAGGATCAGTTGATGATTGTCGTTACGACCAGACCAATCCGACCTTTGACTCGCTCCTTCCGTATATCACCTTCTGTTACAATACCACCTTTCACAGCTCCACTGCTGAATCACCCTTCTTTCTGCAATTTGGGCGCGATCCTGTCTTCCCATTGAGCGCACACTCACAGACAAATCCCGCGCTATTTTCAACGGCATCGATGCCAGTGCGTTCAAAGTCGAGCTGGCCACCACGCGCATGGAAATTAGCTCGAGATGAGGCAGCTCACCAGAGAGAGGTTAACAAAGCCCACTATGATCAAAAAGCAGTTGATCGACCACATTCTTTAGACATTGTTGCCTAGTGTTTACTTTTACTAAAAGCACACTTTCAGTTTTATTACCAATAAAACTTTGTTTAATAGGTGTGTGTGTGGGGGGGGGGGTGGTAGTAGCGTTTCAGCCAGTTGGTATGAACACAGCTGAAATGCAAGCTTTTTCTTAGAAAGGTTTTCCCTTTGAATTTCCTCTATGAAGCACTGTGCACTTCATATGGGAAATTGTACGGTACACGGCTGACTCACTGACTTCAAATTGAATGTTAACTAAAAGGAATCTCCTATTATTGTATTGTTGTGTCAATAACAGGAGATTATCTTCTATTACTATAATGCATTGAGTGCCCTTCGCTCATCGTTTACGTCATATAAAAGAGTTGATTTTTTTGTTTGAAATCAGTAAATCCCACGCACTTTGATTTACCACTTCTTACCGCCCAGGTTTTCCATTGACCATGAATAAGAACAGTATGAATCCATTTAATTCAGAGCGAAGTAACTGAATTTCTCAGTAATTATGCGTCTGTCAATGACTCGTCAGTCGTCGGTGTTTTGTTCCGATTTCCTTTTGTGGCTTTCGTAGCTCCACCCCACTTACAACTAGAAGCAAAACGTCGCTATGACCATCTTCCTACTCGTAGGAGATGGCGACCACCATTTATGAGCTTCTCTATAACCGAATCCTCGACATCACAGCCTGCATCCATCCCGCTGAAGCTGTTCACAATCTACGTTGTACTCAGGCACACGCCACCGCCACTGCGCCACTATTCCTTCTTTATTCTCAACACGATGATCTGGAATTTCGTCGCCAACGTCATCGGCGCCTTCATTCACGTCTTACCGATGTTTCCCACTCTTTGCTATCGAGTTGATGGAAAATCAAGTAGTGACGACAGCGAACTACTAATTGCCCATCTCATCTACTTTGTCGCCTTAGTATGTATTACTCAGTTTGGTTTGGCTCTCGCTTTTGCCTTCCCACATCGCTATATTGTCATTGCACACCCGAAATTGGCCTTGCGCATCAAACCTGCCTGGGTCTTTGGTCTTTGTGGCGGAGTGCACGCCGCTCTCCTCTTTTTTGCTTTGATCTACGCATGGAAGTACACCTACGATGACAACTCTAACCTTCCCGACAGACCTTTTGTCTTTTGTTTTGACCATGATGACTCACAGAACGCCATTTACGATATTGCATATCTAACGGGTACAACAATCGTATTCCTTGTTATCGCCGTCTCTTCGGTCCTGCTAATCTGGAAACTAAAACAAATGAAAAATCGAATTGTCCACGATGCCACGCTTGCGCTCCAAAAGAAGGTCTTCTCCAATCTCCTCATGCTGACCGCCATCGCAGTGCTGTTTTATTGCGTTCCAGTGGTGCTTTTGCACTGCCAAGCACTCATTGCTGATAGCCCATACAGACAGGAAACAACCATGGCCTGCATTGTGGTTCTCGCTAATCATGGAAGCATCTCCGACATCACCTACCTCCTCTTCTTCAAGGCCTATCGAGATGCGGTCAGACGGATTTTCACAAATTTGATCGCCCGACTAGGATGGAAAAGTAGAGTGCGTTCTGTTGTCGTCAAGCCATCGTCGAGCGATGCCACCAGTGCCGGGAAAGTTCGATAAGTGCCTCTATGATAAGAAATAACTATTGTGTTTGTTTTGAGTTTCACTTTCCTTCTGTCATATAAAATGAAATGAAAACATGTTGTTTGTCTCAGACGACACTCTCCGACCGGGTTCAACCAATTCAAGCAAAAACAACCTTACAATGGACTTCTGATACAAGTGCGTAGGCAATCTAGTACACGAAGTACTATTTGTTTAATTGTTATTTTTTTGTTTGAAATTTGAAGTGAAAAATGAACAAATTTAGGGTTTAGAAAATTACCAATGGATGCCAAAATCGTCTCAAAACCGCTCGGCCATCTCGTCTATATAAAGCAAATTGCCAGGGCCTTGTATAAACAGGTATAAACTGGGGCGCGGGCCCCAGTTTTCCCCCCTGGGTCTCCAGGTAGTTTTCGGCAAAATCAATGTCCGAACGAAATCCATCCGAGCAAGAAGTTGCTATAGTTCGAGTGCTAAAGACTCAAGCACGAAAGACATCCGATCGAAACAAATTGTAGCGTGTACCAACAAGACAAAAGTTGAAAAGTAAAAATAAAAGTTTTGCCATTGTCTTCATTTTTGTGACAGACAGCACATTCTCTGACTTCGCAGTGCGCCTATGTCTTTCAGGGCCGACCATACCAACTTTGGGCTTATGTAGGCTTAGGCGCTGCTACAGGGTTTGTCTCGTGAATTTTCTTTAGCAAAATCGGCTCTACTAGCGAATCGGGGCCAAAACTAAATTAGAGAGGCCATAACTAATTGAGAGGGGCCATAATTTGGAATGAGGGCCAAAACTTGTTTTGCTTGTTATTGTCATTTATTGATATGCTACTGATTGCATACAACATCATGGCTGCACTACGATCAACAAAGAAAAATGCCTGCTTTTAGTACGAAGCCTAGAGAGTTTTAAGGTCTGGTGAATTTTACGAAGCCTTGTGAATGGCTCGCTGTGCTCGCGCAACATTCACTAGGCAAACCCTGCGGTAGATTAATTAAATTAATTGATGGCTTCGTACTAAGAGCAGGCATAGGCCTAGGAGCTTCCGCAGGGTTTACCTGGTGAATTTTCGAAAATTCGCCAGTTATTCCCACTGAGACGGCTAATCTATTTTTGTGGGACGGCTAATGTAAAACATAGTCGATTTTTTGTTTGTTCTTTGTAAAGCATTAGTTTTGGGATATAAAATGGTACGCGGACAAGTTAAAAATGTTTTGGCCTCATTCCGAATTTTGTCCCCTCTGGTTTAGTTTTGGCCCTTATTCCGAATTATGGCCCCTCTAATTTAGTTTTGGCCCCGATTCGCTAGTAGAGCCGCAAAATCTTGCTCGGACGGTTGAGATTTATTGGGATTTATATTATGAGATATTGGGATAGAACGTTGTAAATACGCTCGGACGGCTTTTCTTAACTATAAGCGAATTAAGGCTTAAGAGGATTGCGATTTTTAGCTCGTTGAAAGTGATTTTACGGCGATTAAAAATGTAACGTTTTCCGGGATTAGAAATGTTAAAGTTTAAAGCAGCAAGTTTAAAATAGAATCCACTACTACCGCCTTGATCTACAATTTCAGCCGAATTTCAAATAAGTCAGAGTTGTTCGCTTTTCCTTGTTTTCCGATTCATCGGTTGACACCACAGAATGGTTGTGTTTGGCCACGCTTCCCCAGTTTCCCGTGGTAGTGCCTGATTCGCCCTATTTAAGAAGGTAACATAACTGTCTTCTTGTCGATTATGGCACTATTTTTCGTGACGCCCTGTCATAAGACATAAAACAAAAAAACATAATGCCAAAAGACATAATCACTAACTTAGTGCTAACTTTGTGTAGTGAATTATGAATTCACTAGGCAAAGCCTGCGGCAGCTCCTAGGCCTAAGCCTGCACTTAGCACGAAGCCGGAAAGAAGTTCCAGGACAAGTTAGTGATTATGCCTTTTTGGTCATTATGTCTTTTTGTTTTATGTCTTATGACCGGACACCATTTTTCGAACTAGTTAAAAACGCTGTCGGTCTTTGTTTGGCACGATAGCGAATTCTTTAAATGCGCATTTTCGTCATTTTCCCCTAACTGAATGAATGAAATGTTCAGCAAACCGGTTCTGTGCACACAAGACCCGCTTCTGCTTCTTCGTTGTGCTCTAGCATTGCTTGTGTGCCGCTGATCAGAGTGTACAGTAGTGATGTGATCAAATCTAATTAATTGAGGTCACTAAAGCGATCAAAATCCATGCGTTCTCGGATTTTGTAAGCGTTTCCGCTTAAAGGATATTCGCAATTCACGCAAAGGTCACAACAGATGCCTACGCTGGATAATCCGCCACACGCATGTCGCATTTCCGACGAAGCGCTCTTTGATCAGCGTAGTCAAGTGCTTTTGAGCGCGTTATTAAGTGTCACGCTTGACAGCTATTCAGCTAGAGAAACCTTTCTCCTTGAATGCTCCTTGATTGTGTCGTTACGGTCAACTGGGTTTCGGACAACACAACTCACAACTCTCGCAATCGGAGATCGGTTGCGCGTGCGTCTTATCGCTGATCGTCGATCGGTCAACCAATGCTACATCTTCGCACTCACTCTTCGTTCTGTACAAATCAATCGCCTCCTTCAGTGGTCTCCTTATCAGGTTGTTGTATCAGTTTTGAGTCTCTCAACGAAAAAACGTGCGTTTTGAGCATTCGCTTTTGTTTCTGTGTCAACGCAATGTTACTATGCTCTTTGACGCGCAATGCGACTTAACCTTGGATCCTGGATTTAGGTCATCGTCTATAGAGAAATCAGTTAATTGACGCGTACTTTGACCTGTGATCATTGTACACTGCCGTCTATCGATCGAGCTCACCGCTCGCTGCAATGACAAACACTAAAAAGAACAAAGGTCGGTGAGAGTCTTTTCCACTTTTGACTGAATTTCTGACTCCAGATCGCTGCAATATATGCGCCAAAGAGACATTTGTCGGCAACAATTTTGGAGCGATTGCGTGTGACGCTTGCACGGCGTTCTTTCGTCGAACCATACGAGCAAGTGTACAGTATACGTGCAAAAACAACCCGGCTGCCTGTCATGAAAATGCGATCAAAGGTGGGGATGTGCGCTGATGTGACACAATTGTGATGTTCGGTTTTAGAGGTCACGTCCCAGCATGCTTGCAAAAAGTGTCGATTGGATCGATGCTACAAGGAAGGAATGAAAGAATGCTGTAAGTGATTTTAATTCAAAAACATCAGTGATGCCGATGCCGGTTCGATGGCAAATTCTGGCTAACACACAGTAGTGAGTCAACTCAAAATTCAAACAGCTTTTCGCTAATATGTGGAACGATCTTCGTTTGATGCTGGAAAAAGAAATGTCAAGTGCGTGAAGAATGAGATGCTCAAAAACGCGTCTTAAACTTCTAGACAAAGTCGTGGTAATCAACCGGCTCATTGTCGGTGATCGGATATTGTCCGGGACCCAAATATTGTCCTATTATCTTTATTGTCAATGACAACGATTCTGCGAGGCGACTCTAAATTCATGCCTAACCTGGCTTACCAGGCTTAACAGGGCAACTTTTTGACGCGTTTGAAATGGCGCCAAAATTGCCAGCAGCCAAATTCACTGGGCGTTGTCCTGCGCCAAATCGGCGGCGTCAAGTTGACCGATATATTCTACATATATTACGGAGCTGTACCGAATCAAAATGAACCAAATTCAGGCGCGTTTTGAACGACTGATTTCGAGGCCAAAAACTGATGTTCTTAAATGCCATCGCATGCATTTGTACCAAGTTTGCACAGAAAAGTTGCTTGCTGGAGAGCAGATGATACGTTAAGTTAACACGTCAAACCATCGACTCGAAATTCTGAATTGTAAAGTCGAAAGTCGAAATACGTGTCGTTTCAAGTTGAAGCACACGAGGGACGACTCTTAACGCATGATTTAAACTGCAAATTAAAAGATTCAAAACAACAGTACTTTCTTAGGTACATAGCGTTTGGTCACTGTCTGGTCATCGTGATTAATAGCAAAACGTTTAGATGTGCGCAAAGCAGAACCGCAACAAACCAAAGCACCAAAAACCGCACTTGATGTCGATCTACAGTATAGACTTCCCGTACCCGACACTCAATTCCCTATGATCTCGTCAGCGGTACGAGCAATTCGAAAAATTAATTATCTACGAGATGCTCAGCAGCGCAAACAGGTAAACGCGTTCATTCTGCTCTCCATGCTCTTTAATGAACGGATCTGATAGCTGATGGGAACATCAGAAACTGGGGTGAACCACCTCGATTTCGCCAAATGCCACATCTTGGGCGTTGAAGAGTCTAAAGGATTTCGACGGCTGCTCGATGAGATGCCCGTGTTCAGTAACCTGAGCAACGAAAATAAGGACGTTTTATTGGAGAATTCGTCGAAAACTCTCGTAAGTCTTGAGAACTCCCGTACCCCCTTCGCAGTAAGCCGCTTTCAGATGGTACTAAACCACTCCTACTCCCATCACCGACAAAAATTCAAAAGTAACAACAATCGACGGTATTTTCCGTTCCACAATGTCTACGTTGATCTCGAGCTTCCAAAAATTTTGAGACTAAAGCACAGTCTGAACAACAATTGTTCTTCTCTCAAATTGCGAGAAGATGACGCGTTGTTTGTGGCCAAGTAGGCGCTTGTGAATTGAAGGAGGAGATTGACTCAAACAGCCTGATTTTTTAGGCATTTCATGAAAATGATACTCTACGTTCAAACCGAAATTGCCGCCTGTCTCAGCGACGTTGTACAAACCGAAGAAGACTACGCCGCTCTCGTGTGCATGCTTATAGTATCAGCCAGTAAGTGTTCTGTTCCAAGAATCTGCACAAATTTCTGCTTTTAGACGACTTTGGGAGGGAAAATTCCAATTGGCTGCGTTCTTTCAACTCGCTCAAGAACGTTTGGACAGAAGTGGACCTGTACTATCGACAACAAAACAGAGATCCCGCCAGTTGGGGCAATCTCGTGCTCGCGCTCTCCTGCTTCCAAAGCCTTCGTTCCGATTTTGAGCTGTACATTCACATGATGCATTTGGCTTTTGGAAATCCTATTGAGCCAATTGCAGACTCGGAAAAAGTTTCATAAATTATTCCATGAAAGATTCAGTCTTCGGTAAACAAAAACTAGCCTTAATTTGCTCAGAACTCAGCCCAGCCTAGCATTCATAACATTGAAATGAAGGGCGCTATTACTCTCAAAGTCAAAGGGCCTTTTCCATTAGGTCCTTTTGCTTGGGTCCTTTTGTTTTGGTTCGTTTATCCAGACACGTGCTGGAGACCTAATTAAACAAGTAAGGCTACAATAATGTATCATCCAATTGCTACAATTGCTACAATTCTGCAATTCTCCAGAGGTCGCGAAGATGGCGGCTGGTGCCATCAGCATGTGACCCAGTTTCATTCATGACCCTGTCCCTTTAAACGCGTTTCGACCGGGCACCTCAATTTAGCCAGCTACCAAACTTGAACGATAATAAATTACTTGCCGTTTTCAGGCTATTTTCGGTCATTCCGTGTTATTCTGATATCCTCGAATTGGTCTATAGCAATCTTGGAAACACAGAATTCTAGCCGTCTGGCCGAGAATCGATGAAAATTCACCATTATTTGACTTTGTTAGAAGCATCGGCGCACTTTTTTTGTTGCTTTTATCAATGAAACGGCCACAATTCTTGCTTTTCATGGCCGTCCAAGACCAATTTGAGGTCGCAAGGAACGCCCATGCCATCAGAACCGCACAAAACTGCCGGAAGTAGCCTAAAAACGGTCAAGTCAGCCATTAACTTTTATTATTCGAGACTGAGCTGTCCTAAAAAAACTCTGACTTGACCATCGAGGTCGCTAGGTCGAACATGTGG
Organism: Steinernema feltiae; assembly: GCA_007213375.1. NCBI lineage: Eukaryota > Metazoa > Nematoda > Chromadorea > Rhabditida > Steinernematidae > Steinernema > Steinernema feltiae. Next base: position 64,102 of record MQUG01000346.1, on the reverse strand, counting down.
AGTATACCAAATTTCAGAAAAATCGGAGGTGTTTGGAGTGAGGTCGTCCCTTTAATAGATGTTGATCTTCGTTTCCGCACCAATTCCGTAGTTCACTTTGTGGTCATCGAAGAGCTTCACCAACGCATCGCAGTACTTCCGATGGAGCTCGTTTATTTGCTCCCATGTCGGATTTTCAACTTTTTCAACGGGAATTGGTGCTCCAACTAAAATGGTCGTCTTTAGACAAGCAATACGGTGGTTTCACACTTACCAACCGAGTTAATTGGTACTCTGTACGGCAGAAATCCAAAAAAATAGTTGAACACACCGCGTCCATGAAAGAGAGGCACACTGAAACCGGCAAAATGTTTTAAGACTTCCTGTAGTTTCCTTAAAATCGTTCCACGTTTGCTGTCCAATTGAGCAAAAGTCTTGTTTTCGCCAAAATTGTAAAGCGGGACCAAGTGCGCTCTAAACTTCAACTGTGAAAAGTTGGATTTCGCAGCCATTTGGCCATGCTCACCCATGCTGAAGTGCAATTTTGACGAATCCTTTACGATGTGCCAGCGTCAAGTCGTAGTTGTCAGGATTAGAATCGAGCGCCTCCTCCGCTCCACCAATAACAATGGCAACGGCTTGGCCTTTCTTCTCTTTGCTCAGCTGATAGCTGATGCTTTCCTTGGAGACGCTAATTCCACCTGCAAACAGGTAATTGTACAATACACGAGCTGGAGTTTAGCATTTTAAGTTTGAACTCAATCCTCACATTAAAAACTAAGATTCTAATTTTTAATGACTATTTTATGAGCGTTTCCGGACGCGTTAGCAAGGGAAGGCCACAAAGTGTACACCTGGGGATTGTTTGAAATTTTGCACAAAGCAACAGATACAAACCATATTAAACTTGGTAAACATTCAATCACCAAAGAAGCGCGCGATTTCAATTTTAGGGCAAAAGGCAATCCCCGGCAAAACACATTCCACTACAGAGCCATAAATAACGCGATAAACTGTTAAATGCAGAAATTTATCGTTGAATCTTGAAGGAGCCATGATCCCCTGAGTCGCAGAAAACGCGGGGAGCTATGATTGGAGGCTGCAACAGGACTGCGCTCCTGCCCACTGCCCCTTAGAGGACCACAGAGTGGTGCAAAGTCAATCTCCTGTGGTTCTGGCCTTTGAATTCCCAGGATTTTAACCTTCTCGACTTTGCGATTTGGGGAATCATGGAGCAGAAGGTCTACGCAATCAAGCACAAGTACGGTGTTTCGCTCTGATCAAGGCCTGGGACGACATCAAATCATTTTAGTCGCGTGCGTTTTGAAGAATTTCTGGAAGCGAGTGGAGGCTTGCATTGCAGCTAAATAACCTCATTTTGAGTCTTCGAATTTGTCACTTGTACAGAATTTCATGATCTTTCAAATGGTTCATAAAATTGGGTGTTTCATGTTAAATGTTGTGGTTGTTTTTGCACGTTACGTTATGGTGCAGCCTGTAGAAACTTGAATGAAAAACAATTGCGTTTAATCCCTCAAAATACCGTTTTACTCTTTAAAATGAGCCTACCTGAGGCCATGCTCAATTCCCTGACCAAAGGAATGCAAAATATAACATTGAGAGTACACAAAGTGGGTGTAATTCCAGGGAACATCTGTGCAAATCCAGTTCCATTCGTTGCAAATGACGGAAAGACACCAAGACTCAGAATTCCGTGCGGATGCGAGCCAACAATGTAATTGTGCTCCGGTGGCAACTCCGCCGTTTTCACGAGTTTGATCGGAAAATAGTCACAAAACCACTTCCAGAGGACACAATTCCGGTACCAAGCACAGGGTCGAGCGCCTTGAAACGGTTTTTGGAAGTCATAATATAGCCAGATGGCGTAAAGCAACACAAATATCCTAAAATCTTGCGCTCAATCAGGCAAAATTCAGCAAAACTTACCTGTAAGATGTGAAAATTAGTTCAAATGAAACGACGACGGCGACCGTTGGCAGAAATAGAACGCAGAAGATGTGATAGAGAACGGCAAGCGTTTCCAGTCGTCGATGGAGAGGAACATTCAGAGGCGCAAAGAGGCGCATTTTGAGCACAAAATAAGAAGCAGAAGAACGAGGCGAACCGATTGAAAGACGAGAAAGAATTGAAAACAACCAACAAGCGAGTGAGGTGTTTGTGCGTTGTGAGATAAACAACAACGATACTTTGATCCTTGGTGTGTACAAACTACAAGAATGCTGACTACTTCTTGACTAGAGCGCCACGTGACGCTAATGGGCGATGTTTTTTGAGATTCTAGATTATTGATGAAGATTGAAGTTCTACAGTGAGTTTAGTGGATTAGATGCGAAATGGTTCAAAGAGAGCGCCCGGTGGCTTAATGGTAGACCGTCACTCATCCGTTTAGACCGTCACTCATCCGACGACCGGTCGGAACCGATGTCAACGAAGCGATCAGACAGCTGATGTCATCAAATTATCAGATCAAAAGCTCATTGTTTAATCGGATTCGATCGCGCAATTCGAGAAAACGTGGTTTTGTGCTTTGATAATGAATCGATTTATGAAAAGGCTCATGTGTTAATCTCTGGTTTGTTGACAACGGAGCGCATGATGCAATAAAAGTTCAGTTTACAAGGGGTAGCCTGACAAACGCCTAAGCTATGTCTAAGGTTCAATTGGCGCTACGCCAAAGTCCATAGCACTCGTTTAAAGCGCAGACGCCTTGGCATGCACGGTTTAAGCAAAAGTAATCTAATTAAAGGGTAAACGGATTTTTTGTGAAGGAATTTTTGCAATGACGTCAACGTCTGGTCACCGTTTGAGGGCCAATCTTGTCTTTTCCTCGGGTCCTCGGGTCCCTTATGTAAATCTTGATTCGAAGCTGCTGACTTAAATCACTAACGGCTGCATCTTCCGCAATTTCGGTAGCCTTGAAAATGCGAAAATCGTGCACTTGACTCCGACTAATATTACACGCGTTTAAATTAGTTTTTAGGTCATTGCGCCATTTCTGATTTACTACGCGTAACCAGACTTTGTCTACTGTGTAGGTTCAAACTACAACTGATGTAGTAGTTCCCGGTGAACTGAAAGTGATTACCCCATAGACCAATCAGTCATTGACGATAACGATATCCGTTAAACGATGCGCACTCGATTGACACAAAAGTTGACTCAAAAGTGAGCGGTTAAAAAATTTGGCGCCGAGACGTATTTTTGCAATTTGCCTACTTGAAATAGCTGCAATCCTAGCAACAGGCGAATCAATGGCGCTATTGTTCCGTTCTCTATTCGCCCTTCTGTTTTTTGTACTGTTCGGCTACTAAACGCGTTGTCTGACGTTGACAGCGCCTGTCTGGATCAGGCTTTTTCATTCGCGCATTCGAGCTATTGCGTTCGAAGGCTGATTTTTTGTTGAATTGACTCACCATACCCAAGACCACTCACTACCTTTCGCTTTAGTTCGTCGATCTGGTAATTATCGCTTCGCGTAATCACATTGACAATAATTGCATTTGCTCTTAACCTTAACTGCCTCCACTCTACAACCCGAACCTGTGGCATTTAGATCGCTCAGCTCTCGCTCTAGTATGCACGTCTATCTTCTCATTTCGCTCTTCATCTTTCTTATTGGAGCGTTTGGTATCTTTGGAAATGTGAATATTATCATTGCGATCTACCGCCTCAAGCCACAAGTCAAGTCGAGTAAGAGGAGTCAATCATCAACTGCTCTAAAGCGCTTTTTAAGGCATTCTGGTCGGTCTTCTCGCCTTTGCCGATCTCTTTTGCATTCTATCAGAGTGGCAGAATGCTTTTCGCAATCTGTTCAACGTTCAGAGCTACAGACGCGAGTGCTTCTGGTGGATCAGCCCCTATTTGATTATGACGCAGATGGAAAGCTTTCTTCTCGTTGCTTTGGCGTTTGATCGCTTCTTTGCGTTCACTTTTCCGTTCAAGTAAAACCGAACCAAAAGCGGTCTCTCTTCTGATGGTGACGCTATTTAGGTACATTGCCATACGCACCTCCAAATACATATTCCTCTGCTGTATACCCGGACTAATAACGACCGCAGTGATCATAACGCTTGGGATTCGGTCTCTGGACAACGAACCGATTGGTGCCTGCAATCCACCGCTAGCCTACACACCCAGCATTAGCAAAATATGGAACGATTTAGGTGTTCTCACCAGCCTCCTCACATTGACGTTGTTTGTGGCCGCTTTGGTGTGTTTATGCGTGAAACGTAGGCGGAAGTTTTGATTTTTGCGCAGAGTAAATGGACAAATTTCAGGCTGGAAATACCGACACGCCACCCACGCTCAGTATCACATTCTTGAAACGCAGAAGAAGCTGAGTTTCTCCTGTATAGTGATGATTCTGGTGTATCTGTGCACCGGCTTCAGCATTCAAATTGCGCTTACCATTTCGAGTCGCTTGAATTTGAGCAAAAACACGTTTGAATTTATCCAAACGACCATGGTGAGCTGGGAGAGACGTTAAGCTATTGACTAATAAACCAAATTTCAGGTGATTCCGGCAATGTTGGCCTATTCGCAGTCATACTACGTCTACTTTGCCTGCAGCGGTCTCTACAGAGAAGCGTTCAAGATGCAATTAGCGGCAATTATGCCAAACAACTTGAAAAAGCACATTTTTGCGAGAAAATCAGCGACTGTTTCTGTTGCTAGCGCTCAACTCGAGTTTAACAAAGTTAATAGGGGCTATAAATGAAGCTCTATTGTATAAATCAATTTATGCGTAGACAGGAAGTGACAGCAAAGTTCAGTAGGCGTGGGTCGTAGTCTCTCTGTGTTGCAGAGTTCAAAGCGATGACAACATTTCACGCACTTTCGTGGAGTGTCATTGAAAATGTCAAGTTCAACTCTCAAAGCGGCATTTAATTAAAGTGCCAAACTTCCTCTTTTAGACAGAACTAACACAGTAGAGTGTTAGGTAGGCCATCAAATGTGTACATAATCCGCTGTTTCGCAGTAGTAGGGATCTATGACCCGCAATGACCGGTCTACACTGTCGTTGTGCAAAACCGTGCAAAGGCTCACGCAGAGCCCAGCTGATATCTCCAAAACTGATCTATAGACTGTTCATTAGATACGCTAGAAGCCTTGGGATGACAAGGATCCAATTGTTTTCTACACTGCTCAGCATCTGCAGCGGATATTGTCGCCTCTTTCGATCTGCACACTTCGAATGGAGAAGCCAATTATTAAGAAATGGACATCGAGTCGAGCTTATCCGAGCGTGGCCAACGCCCGCCGTATCATAGAGGCATTGGAACGATGTAATCGTTCCATCCATGACCTTTTGTAGCTCAAACGGCTGCTCTCCGATCTTCTCTTCAGCATTGTAAGGTCGTACCAACTATTCAAAACAGGATAGGCCCCAAGCCGAGTTGTCTCCAAAAACATACCTACCGGTAATAAATGTGTATTTGTGTGTACATCAAGCTCGGCCTAGACAACAAGAAATCAAATTCATAGCTTGCGCAAAGCAAAAAGTGGCAAAACAACGACAAAACAAAGGTTAAACGGATTTATTCAACAAATATTAGTCTAGTCTAGCGGAGAATAAGCGTCGTTCGAGTAGGTCTCTGATAGAGGATCGCGCTCGCAGTTTTTCCTTGAGACCAGGACCCATTTGCAGATGTACAGGATTGTTGAAACGGAAACAAAGAGAAGTAGAAACCATATTGCGAATTCGAATTGTTGCATTTCTGAAAGGAAGTTGCAACTTGAAAACCGAAACCAGAGAAATGAAGATCGGTTAACGTTTGAATTTATGCGGAAATGAGGCAAAATTTCAAGCGTTTTCTTTGTCAGCCAATAGATAACAGCAACCAAATTAGTTAAAAATTAAATTTAGTTAAAATTCGTGATTAGTAATTTCAAACTCTAGTTTCTGCCAAATGCTGACAGCCCGGTTTGAGTACAAAGCTGGCGGGTAGGTATAAAGCCGCAATGCGGTCCCGGCTATCTTAATTGAGCATCGCAAAACAACCAAAAAATTAGGCGAACTAAGGCAGTGAGCCCAAGCTGAGTCTAGCTTGGATGTTGTCATGCAATGATGCTCTTTCTTGAATTTCTTGTGTCTCTTGATTCTTCAGACTAACAATTTCGTCATTTTATGTGATTTTTGAGTTAGATAGCCGGGCACGGGCTCCAGTTTATACCCATCCTGTTTATCGCGTTCTGATGTGCGTCATAATCGTTTCTAGGATCAAAACGAAGCGAAATAATAGATTATATCCTTGCAAACACCTTTGAAAATGTGTTATTAATTACATGCGGGTCAGAAAGTCTAGCAGCAAATGGGCAACACAATCTAAAAAAAGACGTAAAAAGCACTCAACCGGATGATTTCGACCTTGCAAGGTCTGTGTTTGTGACAAACGCGTTCAACTGGAACGTGTAATGCTGTCGTGAAATTCAATTAACAAGTGCAAACCGATAAAGAACAGAATATATTGCAAAAGCAGTTGTTTTGAACAAATGTCACGCTATACGGCGAAAATGGGCGATGAAATGAAACGAAGCTCGAAAATATTGAAACGAAAACGAGTGTTCGACTATTTGATTATTAAATCTCACGCTTCATGGCGTGGAACGTCACCGCTCGCCAACGCAATTGATTCAAGCGTTGCAAAACACACTTACCGATAATTTTCGCCTCTTTTTGCGCTCTCAACAAACTGAGCCAGTTTCATCTCTTTGCACCTAAACTCGCAACATTCGAGTTTGTTCAACGTTTGCTCTCCTACCATTAGAACATATCTGCCATCGAAGACTTCCTCTCTTTGACCAGAGAGAGTTGGAACATCGCGAAAGAGAAGACAAAGGAGAAGCTTTATAATTAAAAGGAATATCACAACAAATATGAAAAGGACCAAAAACAGCTCGCTATCCTGGCTCATCGCTGTTGATGCGTGTGAGCAATTCAAGGAAGTAAAGCATGAAAATTTAATAACCGCAAAAATGGTTCTGTTTTTGATGCTTTATGTTCTATGAAAACGTTTGTCCGCTGTTTTGTGAAAGAAGAGGCACAAAAATCGTAGCCCTGCGCACAGTGCTCAATCGAGCACAACCTTTGGCGGCGGTTTGTAGTATTTTAATGACGGCATTGAAATTGAATTGAACTTTTGTGCATTTTCTACTTGAATTTACTTTAAATTGACACGGACATCGCCCCCAAATGGTCTCCGATTATTCTGAAATTTCGTGTACCCCCACCAAATCGATCCTCCCCACCAAGATGGCACTTACAGAATTTTTGTAGGACAGCCCAGTCCTGAGTTACGAAAAAATAAGGGGAACCCTACATTTCCTAGAAATTCACTGGTCTTGGCGTGAATTGCGGTCGTATATGCGTTGTTTATTTGTCGAAAATGGCCATTTTATGCCGTTTCACGTGATTCTGAGGGCATGAGAGTTCTTCGCGATCTCGAATTGGTCTAGAATGGCAATGGAACCATAGGTTTGTTGTGGCTGAATAGCCGAGAAACGATGAAAAATCGATTTGTGTGGTCGCGCGCGAACGGCAAAGTCCACGATTGGTCAGCAAATGACAATTTTTTGCCTTTTTTCGGCCAAATGGCCACAAACCTGTGTTTCCGTGGCCTGTCTAGACTAATTCGAGGTCGCGAAGAACTCTCATGCCATCTCATCTATTGCTGACTATCAAACACTCTGGCAATGACTGTCATGTGCTCTGGTCAATGGTCAATGCGCTCATGATCGGCTAATTCAATATTTCATTTTACAATATTCAATTATACTTATTGCTTTGGACTTGGCGGCCCATCAAACTTGTTCAGACCAGCTAGGCTTTATTCTTTCTTAGTGCAGAAACATTGACTCAGCCTCAGAATTGACCCCGTTTAGACTAAGGGGTCAATTGACTAAGACTAAGACAGCCGTTGTCGTTTGTTGTCATGCTGTCATGCACTGTTCTTCCTTGAATTTCCATCTTGATTCTTGATTCTCTTGATCTGGTGTCATATTCAGCACAGCTAGGCTCTAGCTTGACGTCAGAATTGACCCCTTTCATCGCAATGCTACAGTTCAAGCACAACTCAAAAACTTGTTTTCCTCCAACACAACAGCCTTCGAAGCGGAAAGGACACGAATAACATAAACAACTATGCCCTGCGGCTTCAAATGTATGCGTCTATGCTTCAAAATTGCGTGATTAAAGCTGCATTCACTATTTGCACCTTAACCAGTTTTTAAACTTTGTTTGGTCTAGCCAAGAGTAGACAGCGCATCTCGTGCGTCTTGAGAGCCATCTTCGGTTTTGTTGTGTCAGAAATTAAGCCGTTTGGAGGGAAATGCTCTCGTCTGCGTCTTCTGTGTCTCTAATTCATTAATTCTAAATGTGCGTCTAATTTATGTACATTCGTTGCTAACGAGATAAGAAACTTTCGCGCCGGGAGAGCAGTGTAGCCGACGATCCGGAAATCGAGCAGGCCGGCTCGTGGCTTGGTTCGCTCTGATTTTTGACCAGCGATCCGGCTAGTGGGTCGGCTCGTTAAGTAATTGTTGTTATCGAGCCGGCATACGAGCTTTTTAATTGATTTTTGGTTTGAGAGCGAGTGAGAAGCTTGCAATATTTATAGCCGGAAAAGCGCAATGTGAGCCACAATCGTAGCCACATCAAAAAATCATTTCTAATTATCATTTTATCATTTTAATCTCATTTTATCATTTTAATCATCTTAATTTTAGGTTTTTTTTTTGGCCCAAATGACGCTTCAATCAAAAATCATTTGAATCCAGTGCAATTTCAAGCTAATTTCAGCTGATTCCAAGGACTGCATCTCGTTTCAAAACATTGCAAGTTAAGCCGGAAATCGAGCCAACCGGCTCGTCACGTTATCGAGCCGGGCTGAATATAGAGCCTCTCTAACCGGCTCGATGGGATTTTCCTAAAACGAGGTCGGTCCAGTGACCTTTTTTCACAAAAATCAGCTTCTCAGACGGAGAGTTTGTTCTGGAAATTTTTGGTTTTGATCGCATTAACAACGATTACAACGCTGGTTTCGGTCAAATCTCTCGTTCTCTGGTAGTTTGGCATGCTCTAATGCTTTCCGAGAAGTCAAAAGTCAAACGCGTTGACGCGTAAAAGTTATTTTGGCGTTCACTTGACTCTCAATATGCGGTGTATTTCTAAAATATGAGAGGAAGACGTGTGTCCTTTTGAGTTCCGCTTACATATGATACGGTTGTCCTTGATGTTTTCGGCACTCGAATTGTCGCTCTTTCAGATGTACGCGCACTCTCTGATGTCCATGGCACCGGCTACCATGACTTTGGTAATTCTACTGATCGTTTTGGTCATTCTATTCCGGACCGTCTGCGAGAGAGATAAGGAATTTGAGTTTGAACGCGAGACAATGGTCTAATGGTGTTGTTTCTCTCTCTCTGTAATCCGTTATTATAGACCCAATTTTAGGCTAAAGTGTCAAATAGCAAGGATGAACGGGAAAGGAAAGCTACGCTGCCAGAACTGAAGACATCAATTTGTAAACTGTAGATGTTTATTAGAATTGCAATAAAGTCCTAATTTAAAGGCGTTCATGGTGGCCGCACGATGTGTGATTTTCACAAGCAATTTGCGTCAAAAACATCTGTGCGGGAGGCGAAAAGGGGAAAACATGATTATTACGCTGGCTAGGCTACTAAACGAGGGTAATATCGCGCGTTAGTCAAAGCGTCTAAAATGATTGTTGTCGAGGGCTAGATTGTGCTGCTGCTGCTGCGCCGCTCAAACTGGTTTTAATATTAGCGTGTTGATTAGCATAAGCTTATTACAATTAGTTATTGTAAATAAGCCTCTACGAAGCTGTACAAAATGATAAACAAATCAGGGTTTCCCGCTGTTCAACCCAAAGACCTCTGTTGGACAGCATTCCGGGGCGTATTTGGCAAATTGGCTGATTCAGTTTGGTCTTTTCAAGTCTTGGACTTGTTTTGTGAACGGATTAAACTCGCGAAACTCTGAAAAAGTGACTTATTAGAGCGGAAAGAGTTGGCGTTTTGATTATGTGAATCCAGTGCTGTCGGCGGGAATAGTAGCGTTCAGGATTTAAATTTTAAACTTTAAGCTCAAACGTTCATTTTCAATCTAAACTTCCAAGCTCAATAATATCCTTGGTTGCTCAAGGTTGCACGTGTGGTACGTGATAGCCAGGACACTACGAAGCCTGGTATGCCAAAAAACTTTCCTAAAAGATAGAGTAAGGCAGTCAGCCTGTATGCTGAGCATAGCGAACAACGCAAGCTTAGTTATAGTCATTTGAGTCTCTATGAAGCGAACGCCAAGTTGTCCTGCTTGTTGTTGTTTTCTGCGAATTTCAGCGGACACACACAATGATAAACAAATCGCGGTTTCCCGCTGTTAGCCCCAAAGCATCGCGAGGCGTTTTTGCATCATTCAAAATTGCCTCAAAACATGTGACAATTGGCCAGCGTTGTGATTCAAAAGACAAAAAGACCTTTTTTTATTCTCTCATAATGTAGTTGTGTCATAGTTTATGTTTTTTTCCTCGATTTTTAGTCCTTGGAGATTGGTCTCCGCCGCTCCCACGTTGCCAACAGACACGGCCCCTGTAATCCGACTAAATTGCGCTATGTATAATCACTCGGGGGCTTCGAACAGCCTAGAATTTTAATATAACGTCGTTAGTCCGTCAGCGTTTTCTCGGCATCCATCAAGTTACCTAGAAATAGAAAATGCACCTGGTTGAGTGCAACGCCAGCGCACTGCTCTGATATCAGTGAGCCAATAATTGAGACGGCTGGTTCGTCGCTCCCCGCTCGTTAGGCGCTATTCTTGAGTCGAGCCAGACAAAAAATATTCGATAAAAGCATATTTCGGCTTTTATGTGCTTTTTTAATGCGAGTTTTTACTACTACTACTACTATTCGATGCCTTCAATTCGGGATTTTGACAAAACAGTCTGGCCCACTTCTCAACTTGAACATGTCGGCATCGTTTTCTGAAGAATTAGAGCGATTTACTGATTGCGTGCCCACAAAACTCAAATAATTTCTTTTCCAAACCGTATTCCAGATGCATGACCTCTATGAAAGCGACACGATCTTCTTCGTCTCGCTGATTCCTGTCAGCATAGCGCTTGTTCTAATGCTCGGCATACTGATCGTTCTATTCACCTACGTTTGCGGCCTTCCGCGATTATGTGAAGTGCAAATTGATGATGTGTAACTGCGACGGTCGTTCAAATAAAGCATTTATAGTTCAGCTCAATGTTTTGGCGTAGCTAATGGCGACGACGCTCCAGGCGAACTATCACAAACCAATCCAGCATACGATCGTCTTCTTGCCAATCGCTCATCAATCTTCAGACGTTTCCATTCTTCCTGATAGGTCTCGAGGAGTTTGTTCTTGTCTCGGCCGAATTTTTCGATTTTTTCCTCGAATTTCAGTGGAACTAAACACAGCAAGCGTCATTTCGGCTCACAGTCGGCCGTTCAAACCTTGCGGAGCGGCTACGGGGCTTAAAGATCGCGCTCGTTGGCGGTCTTTTGATTTGAGGTCATCTCTCGGAATGTGGCTTTCGTCACAGACGTTGATGATCGGTTTGGCCACGTTGTCATAGACTATAACATCGGGTAGAACCTCAATCAGAGGCTGTTTCTCAATTTGGACAATCGTCTCTTTGGGCCGACTAGCGACTAAGGGCGTTTCCCATCCGAACACTTTCTCGTCGATGGGCGAAGCATCAATTGGAATAATATTGTGGCCTCGCAGTACCTTAAATTAACAGTTTTTACTCTTTGTATCTTTGTATCTTTGCTAGTATCTTGAAAGTGGTGATACGACGAACCGGAAATCCTGCGTCTTCTCGACAATTGGATTTAAAGGGCCGCCGCATTTCATAACTTTGTTTTGCTCGTTTTAGTCTGCGTTTTCAGCCTTCTATAAATTTGTCGAAAAAGCAGATTTCAACACAGAATTGTGCCCAGAAGACCTGCGTAGCGGGCATCAGGCCTTAAACTCAATTTTATGTCTTTTTGAGAATTCTGTCTTCTGTCCATTACGTCTTTTTGTTTTTTGTCTTTTGACCGGACGTTTAATTTGACAGTCTGCGATTTCAACCTTCTACAATATTGTCGTAAAAGCAGATTTCAAGAATTCTGTATCAAAATCATTCTTTTCGAGTGAAATAAAATCAGCGAATAACATTTCGGCGCGGCCATTTCGGCGCGAAGACCATTCGGCGCGAGGTCATACCACTAAACCAAAACAACTGCGACCTTTTCGGATGTTCAGAAGGCGAGGAAAACTAAATTCTCTCAAGAATAGTTGATATTTGCAATCAGATAACATTTAAACTAACAATAAGACCAGAGCCGACTAGGACGAAGCCTCCAGTTAATCTGGTGCTAGGCAAACCCTGCGGCAGCTCCTAGGCCTAAACCTAAGGCAGTTACAGCATGATTAGCCCAAAACTAGGCCTAAAAACTTATGTCGCTTGCGCTAATGTCATGTCGTCGTATCTCTTTGAATGCGCTCTTCTCGGCGAACTGCAGCCTTAAGAAGAGCCTGAAGAATAAGAACAGAAAGGTCACAGTTGTTTTGGTTTAGTGGTATGACCTCGCGCCGAAGTGTCCTGCTTCGCCTTTTTTGAACGCGTCACTTCAATACAATCCTCCGCTCGGTGCTCCAAAATGAACAAATAGAAACCACGAAACCACCATTATGTCATTCTAACTGCATTTTTGCTGCTAGCTACGAATAATCAATCGTTCTTACTTGCTCAAAACTGTTGCACGAGTGTAGACTTGCGCATTCCGTCCATTCAGCGTTGTTTAACACCATTCCGGCGCCATCAAAGCGTCTACTAGACTTTCTCAAAGTGTGCGAAGGCTGCGCAGTAAGAGGCGATTGGGGCGTAGGTTCTTGGGGTAGAAAATCGTCGTTTGTATCAGGGGGCGGATTTCTTCCTTCCTATAATTACACCCACTCAATCAGGGCTAATCAACCGAGAATTACCCTTATAGCAATGGTGATTTCAACAACATTTTCCAGGTCCAAGTTGTCGATTGTTTTCGCGTCAACTCCGCATTTCTTGCCAACCGCAACAAGAAGATCTCTGACTTTGAGTGTTTTGCCATTGAACCACACTTTTGTGTGTGCAACATTCTTGACACGCTGCCCTATGAAATGAAGCTTGCGCATGTATTCGGACCCGACCTCTAATGAACGAGAAAAGTCGACTTTGCAGCAACACAACAAACCGATTGCTATCGTTGTGATGGCCAGGCCAAAGCAGACGTAAACGAACGTGATAGGCAAGTACGCTACCCTAGAATCCGCATTAGAGGGCTGTGCTAGAGCAAACTAGCCTTAGAGGAGCTAGTTGTCCAAAATCCATGGCTGTCAGACACAGAAAGTTGTAATAGAGGCCATTGATGAAGTCACTCTAGAGCATACTAGTAGAAAGAAGTATAATTGATGACTTGCCTGGCCGTTTAAGAACGGAAATAGCCAAGCTCCAAGTGAAATATAAGCACAGAACACTAGGAGCAACGTCAATGATCCATATTCTACTGACGGGTCGTCGTTCTTCGCTTTGGGCTCATCTTCTTCAACACTAAACTTGCTGTTTCGACGGGTCCATTGCAATTCTATCTAAAAACTGGCTATTGTATTCCTCTAACACCGTTTTTGGCCGTCTAATCCCAAAGAAATCAGAGGTTCATGCAATTGTGATTTATTACACCTAAATGCAATAGTCGCCTTAGGCTATTTGAAGGCGTTTCGAAATCACGACGTAGAACGTCTAAGTAATTTGTAACTGCACAGTTTAGAGAGGACAGAAATACTGCAAAAATCATCAAAAGATGGGCATAATGCGTTTGAAGTTTGGAACAGAGAAGCCGAATTTTAAAAAAACGAGCCGAGCCGCGAGGCGGCTCGTTTTATGAAAATCCCATCGGGCCGGTTATCGAGCCAGCCGTCTTAGTATCCACTAAAATTAAGTGAATTTGCTTGTTTTGTGCGTTAAACAGTTTAACTGTTCGATTTGGTTCGAAAACAACAAAAGCAGCGAGCTAAATTGAATCAAAAAGCTCGCATTTCGAAACTCGCAAAGGCGCGAAAACAACACCTCCTTATCGAGTTGAGCTACAAGCCGACCGATGTCCGGCTCATCGGCTTCACTGGTTCGAGACGAGATCGTGGAAAGTCCGTGGAAACAGCCGAAATTAGCTGGAAATTGCACACAACCCTGGGTTACAATCGCGAGCAACGCTTAAAGGGGAAATTTTATGATGCTATTATCGCTCATATCGCGTTTTTCCCCGATCCGACTACAGCTATCACAAGCTTCTCATCCGCTTCACACATCGACCAACAAATCAAACCAAGACAACTCACGCGTTTCCGGCAGCTAATCGCAAATTCTCGCAAATATTGTCCCACATTTGCAATGATTATCATTGTCAGCGGGATTCCAATCATGCCGTAGAACATACAAAACAATCTCCCGGTAGTTGTAACGGGGCCAACCCTATTGTAGCCTAAAAGATGCTTTGGAGTTTTCCAAAAACAAAATGCTCAATTACCAAGAGTGGTGACAATTCCAAAGCCATAAAGCGTCGCTGTCATGTAGCCCCATTCCGAGCGTTCATCGCGTTGACTTACCCAGCAATTCACCGCTTGCTTCGCAGTTTCATGTCTTGAAACGTTGAGGTGTATGAGAATCTGCAAGAAGATTAATAGCCAATTAGCAGCGCTTTGGGCTTTTGGAAAAAGCAATTTTCGTCTAGGACGAATTGCAAAAGTTGTTTACCAGTTTTTCGTTAATTAATTTTTTGGAATTGGCTCATATTGAGAAGTGGGTTCAGGACAAAACCAGCTATAGGGCAAAAATTGATACAATTTTTCACTTTTATAAGAACCTCGCGACCTCAAATAGGTCTAGATTGACTCTAAAAAAACCCAGGTTTGTGACTATCTGATCGAGTCAAAGTTTGGTCAGCAAATGACAATTTTTTTGCTTTTTTTTTGTCCAGAAAGCCTCAATCCTGTATTTCCTGGGTCAATCTGGGTAAAAATAAAATTCTAATTGCAGCATCCTAGTGGGGAGGGCCAATTTGGTGGCTGTAGACAAAATCTCGGAAAAATCAGAGACTTTTTTGGAGCGATATCCGTGTCCCTTTAACAACATCAAATCAGACCAAATTTTTGTCTTTTACAAGAACTCAGTTCGCTTACAATTGACAAAAAACACTAAAATGGTGGCTGCTAATCGGTGATTTTCAAAACAGACCAAATCGTCAAGCCAAACCTGTTCAACGCAGTTCACATTTGTTCTAAAATTATCTTTCCGCTGTTGTTTCAACGCGTCCGCTTCAAGTCTTCGAAAAACAAGTCCACCGATGAACGCATAAAACAGAACGAGTAGAAGAAGTGAGCAGTGGAGAGTAAAAGGCTTCGCACCAGCCATCGGTACGTGAGGATGAGTGAGGAGAGCAGACGACGCGCGAGAAGCTGCGGTCTGCGCTATCATTGCGCGATAATTTAGTTAACGACAGCCAGAGAGAGAGAGAGAGAGAGTTCGCAGCTCAGAGAGGACGTGTCACAACAGCGAGAAGCTGGTGAGTGAGTTTTAACGAAATTTATTTCACCAATTGCGACGCACGTGAAAACACGTGCTTAAGCAGAGGCATTGGCACGTCTGGCGGGCAGTCTCATTTGCATTTTACGCCATTTTAGACGTAAACAAACGGAAAACTTTGAGCGCAAAGCATGAGCGCGAGAAGGAACGGAAACGATGAGTTTAAAACGTAATAGCATAGAGAAAAGGTAAGAAGGTTTGAGCCCCATCGTTGGACTTCAAGGTGTGCAAACCTAAGGATTCAAAGCACATATTGAGTCTCAACAACCTTCCGACCCTTTTAAAAAACCTACAAGTCTATGATTTCAAGTGAAAAAACAGAAACTTAATAAGAATCGAGCGGCTTCAGAGATTCAGAAATTCAGAGTTTCGCAAGAGGATATGCAGGACTCAAACGACCATGATGACCCGAAGAATAAGCTGATGACGAGAGTACTGATTGGCTAACTCTAAACTGATTCTAAAGTTCCTGGAATCCATCGGCATTTCTCCACAAATCCACAAATTAAACTCCGGTTTGAAGCTGCCCATTGCAAGTCACTCAAGTTGGCGTTCCGCGCACCAGTCAACGGATTATTCCGGTGCCTTACTTGCTGTGTCCGCGAGTGAGATGACCGACATGCCTCTGATCATTGAGGTGACCGTTCATTTTAAATTTTTTAACCCTTAAATGTTTCAATTTTGAAGTAACGATCAGTAACTTGGAATTGCTGCTCTTTAATTCCTCTTAAAACAATGTTAAAATTATTGCGATTGATCCCTTTTTGTACCTGCCCGCACCTTAAATCGTACCTTAAATCACCTTTGTATCTTAAATCTCATTTCGTTAAGTTAAGAATAAATTAACGAATAGGCCTCTGGCGAATGCAGTACGTGAACAACCAAACAAATGCCCCTCATTTGATTCCGTTATTAATAACTGGCGAAAGTACATCTAATAGAAAATTGGCAAACTCGTGTCGTACGCTTCCGCCTAACAGTGAGGCCCCCGCCTAATGCCTAGATGATTCAATGGTTTTGGTAACAAACAGTCTGGAGTGTGCACAGCTACGCCTTAAACGCCTCGAATAAAAACCGTACAGAGGACAAAGATTCAAGCCATTTCATCCCTCATCTGCGTATATTGTCTTTTCCGTTTCAGCTGTAGCTGAATTCCTCAAATCTTCAGCGATTTCGAGACCGCGACGCTTCAGTGACGCTTAGTCAAGTTGAGAAGTTGAGATTAGATCAACGAAAAGACCTCTTGTGACTGTAGTACGTGAATAACCAAAGATTTGACTCCTTTACTAATAACGACTGGCGAATGTACATTTGATACGCTTGGAAACCGTCATTGCAATAACAAAAACGAAAAATAACGACAAAAAGATGGAAAATAAACAATGAAATCACATTACTGCGGGCTGATCTCTCAGCACCTCCAACAATGCGTTAATATCCGGCGTTTGAGTTCCTAAAGCTTGAGCCAAGATGATCTGCGACTGTAACGAGTAATACTTTGTCATGGCGCGGTCTTTTTCGATTTGCGCCTCGAGCGCCTGCCTCTGGAGGTCGTCCAGTGTGCTTCCGTTGAAGTGGGACCCGGTAGAGTGATGGTTATTGCTGGAATTTGAGACCGGCGAGAACGCGGATCCGTTGAGTGGACTGGCCGATCGAACGGTGATTCCGTTGATTAGCTTCGGCGGCACGTCATCAACAATTCCATTCGGGTCTAATCGCCGTTTTTTGCGGTATTGCGCCAGTTGCACGTTGTCCAGGTACTTGGAGCGCACTTCACTGTTGCACCGCGTCACCGGCACCGATACGGTACTCGTTGTGACACAGGAGAGCGGCTGTGGTGCGGGAGTTGTGCGAGCGGGAGTGGACGGCGATGATGTTGATGAAGACGGGATTTCCGAATTCTGAGACGGCATCAGAGGCGCTCTACCAACGAGCGTCTCCCACACAAGCGCCATATTCGCTTGTGTTAGGTCGGCTAGGCCAGACTGCGCACCGTTCTCGTCAAATTCGGATTTTATTGGCGGTGATTCTGTGATTGTGGAGTCGTCGTTTAATGCGAAACTGTTTGGGTCGTTTTGGTCGGCGCCGAGGATGTTCTCTCTGACGAAGCCATCCAGAGCGTTCGCCTTGATTTTAAGCGATTCGCTTTTTCGAGGATCGTCTTCTCGGCGTTTCTGAAATGGCAAAATTAAGAGGTTGAAACAAGTTGCCAAATCGATCAAATTAGGCCACGAAATAGATGAAAATCACTCGAAATTCGAAACATAGGCAACGGGCTCTAATTTTATCAGGAATTGCTAGTAATCAATGGCCTCATTGTTTCCTCATCCGTGCTCTTAGGACAATGTTAGCCTCAGCGATCAGTTTAGCGTTTTGTGCAGATTTGGCTCTAGTTCATACGATGACAATCGAAAAAGATCGTTTATTAATTAACAATCATTATCCTACGCTGTCCTCATAGGTTCAATGTGTTAGAGAGACAGAAAATGCACAAATTAAAGAGAAGTTAGACTAAATACATAGATTTTTTAAGTATTAGTAGTTTATTTCGTTGTTTTACGCTGTCTGACTCCGATCAACGCGTTTCCTTTGTAATCTGAATTACTGAACCTGCACCAAAAGCTTCTAGATTTTTTTCAAATCTGCACTAAACGGTGGATTGAAACCTTGCGGACAACTCAGATTTGGCGATAATGGGCTGCAGAATGCATGCTTGATCCTGCTAGTGGGCCACTAGTGGGCCACAGGCTCAGTGCCACTACAGGTGGCACTGAGCCTGAAAACGTTCCATTTTGTGTTGAAATCAGCGCCCGCTGTATCTGTATAGCTATGTGCGCGAGCTTTAAATGGACACTGTCATGAATGACGACTGTTGTCCGATCAAAGTGAAATTTCGCATAACGACTATATCGGGGACGACGAAATTTTTGGTGAAGTTGTATTGGTCTAGAATGGCCATGGAAACACAGGTTTGCGGCTGAACGGCCGAGAAACGCAAAAAAAAATTGCGTTTTCCACGCGCGTCGCTTTTCTAAGTCGAAGTTGACCAGGAAATCATGAATTTTCGTCGTTTCTCGGCCGTTCAGCCACAAACCTGTGTTTCCATGGCCATTCTAGACCAATTCGAGGTCGCGAAGAACTCTGATGCCATCAGAAACACGTGAAAAGGCCCAAAAATGCTGGTTTGGATCAAACAAGCACAAACAGCCACCGTTTTCAAGCACCCCCCTAAATTCCAGTGCTCAAAAATTTTGGTCACGGCCAAAAATTCTGACTTCGCCAAAAATTCCGTCGTCCCCGATATAGTCGTTATGCGAAATTTCACTTTGGTCGGACAACAGTCGTCATTCATGACGGTGTCCCTTTAACGTACGAATTTTGCCATTAGGCGTTTGATTACTCTTGGCCAAGCGACCATGGATCACCTATTAACTGTGTTTTTACTGTTTTCTGAGGTTCCATGTTTGTCTAGGAAAAAAGGTCCATCGCTTCTATCACGCCTAACGATCAGTTCCAAAATTTATTCCTCCCATATTTGCTTAATCTATGAACATTTTCAACCTCAAAACTCAATTTCATCATCGATCCTCGCTCTGTTTACCCTAGCTGCACAACTCTCTACACTGACTCATCTTCCATCACTCTTTTCTTCACTCCTGATCATGTGAAAAGTACAAGCGCATTACTAAAATTTATTGCGACACGCCGCCAGCGGAGTCAATCGACCGAACGCGCGCACTCTCTCTCTCACTCTCCTCTTCCACTCACTGCGTCGGTCTTTGGTGCCGCTCAGTTGACGTAATCGGTGCGTGTGTTTATTAAAAAAATTCAGAGATCATCGATCTCGCTCGTATCGTTAAAAATGTCAAAAAATGTCAGAAAACAATAGACTTCACTCACCAGGGCGTCACTTTTGATTCCGGGCCACTTGCTTTTCCGCAGGTAAATCCAGTCCTTTCCAATGGTCCACGAGTGGCCTCGACTGGCGCACTCGTCGAACACTCCTCGCCACGCCTCCTCCTTCCGGCTCCGATCGCAGCCGTCGTAGGATCGCCCGAACAGTTCGCGTTTTTTCTCCGCTATTAGCCTCACGAGCTCCATTTTCTCTTCGTGTCGGCGACTCATTTCTGAACAAAATGCGAAAGAGGTAAGAAAAAGTGCGGAAAGTAGGAAAAACGCGGATATTTGCTATCAAGACGATGGAATGATGGAATAGTCGGTATAGCCGCACTCAAGCAGCCATTTTCAAAACGCTTGTCAGAGCCCAGGGATGATCATTGAAAGGCTAAGTCAGGAAGCCAGCAAATGCTTTAACGCAACAATATTAGCGTGACTCACAGCAATAAATCCTAGGTTTTAGCCTATCCAAGAGCACAAAAGCAGTGCCTAATTTCTTTTGGTTAGGTTTAGGTGAACACAGAGCACATAAAAACAGAACTGATTAAGGTGCTCAACGTTGCTCCTACGACTGAAAAGTCGAAAATACCAAAGTGGTCTCCGTATAGGCGAAACCGAGCAATTGAATTCAACTTGAAGGGCAAAAACATACAAACAAGGTTAACAGCCGTCAGCCGCTCAAAACACAAAAACAGGACAATTTGGTAATAAACGAAAAATTCACAAAAACCCATTTAGGTTCTATCAAATCGCGCAATTTCAAGCCCTCAAGTGCAGTGGGAAACTGGATTTTAGGCTATCCCCGAAAGAGGGCAGCAAGCAAGAGCAGCAGCTGAAATTGGAGGCAACGACGACATCAAACCGAGAGTGAATAAAATAAACGCCGCCAGTCACTGGCGCGACACCACAGCCAGCCGCACCATTGCACTCTTGTTCGCCTCTCTGTGTGGCTCCTCTTCTGAGTCGAGAAAAAAGATAAGCGAACGGGTTGAAAAAGTGTCGCGGGTGCAAACAAATGGCTGCTGGTGGTGGTGGTGGCTGCGTCGCTGGTCGATTGCGAGGGGAAGAGGGCGGTTTTAGTTGTGTTGTGTGTGTGATTGTGAAGGGAGATGGTTTGTTTCTATCTCCTGTGTGTCGACCGCGAATTTTCGAGCCGCACAGCAACAGCAGAGCCAAATGCCACACGAAAATGTGGTGCACTTTGAGAGCGGACTAGGAAAAAGTGGACGACTTTTTGACGACGATAAGCGAGTAGCAGAAGGCGAGCGTTGGCTGAGAATTAATCGAGTCGCGATGTAAGAGCGAAGTGAAGGGTGTGAAGTATCAGGAATTTATGATTAGACTAAAAGTGGATTGGAAAATTAAAGTAATGGCGTTTAGGTGCACAATGCACGAATGAAAAGAGGCGATTGTAATGAGGTGATTCACGGAATGGAGGAACTAGAAAAGGAACTTGGATCTTGCGGGAGGGACTGAAAGCCGCCCGCAATTTCTTGTAGTCATTTCAAAGTGAAAAATTTGGTTAAATTCATTTTTCATGGATCAATGGCTCTTGAATTGACTTGAAAGAAGCCCTCAACGACAAAAAACAATGTCATATATAAGAAACGACTGTGTTACCTTTCAACCACAGAGCACTCGTTAGCGAGGCGAAAGAACGCGGTATTATCACTGCTAAATTCAGTGCTGTCTGAATTTAGCAGTCAGTCTGCAAACTTTCATTTCAATCGATCGTGGACAGTCCGCGAGATTCCCTTGTTAGTGAGGGCTGAATTGTTGTGATAAATCTGTCAGTTTGTTTTGTGAAATCGTGAATTCGGTTAATGTTAAAAAATTAAAAATAAAAAAAAATTGAAATGAAAAGTCAAAAATGAGACTTAGGTTTCTATCGATTAGATTAGAACTGTAGCATGGCAAAGAGGCTTAAAATCACCCACTACAGAAAACGAACACATTGCATCGGTTATTGCAAGCGTTGCAATAGCGTAAACAGTTGAAGAACTCAAGAAATAATTGATTCTCACACTAATAGGAAGCTGCAACTCTAGCTCCACTCCAGTTCAATTGAACTTTTGCAAAACGGCCTTATTGCATATGAACCTTTTTAGTAAAACCTTTTTTTTCAACAAAAAAAAAGTCTTACCAGTCCAATAATTTTATCAGTTATCAGCTATCAGTCCAATTTCTTGCTCGTCGGCTTCATTATGGCAGTTTTGATTTAAAAACCAAAATCCACATAAAAATGAGAATGAGATTTTCTGTCTTTTGATGAAACTCTAAAATTAATATTCTTAAAATGAATAACATTTTGATAAAAATTCAAATTTTGAATTACTTTTTATAGCCACTGATGTTTGCAGATAACGATTTACAAGAGAATTACCGACTGAAACAATCAATCGAAAGAAGACAAGATCATTACTACTGAGATCAATACTGATCAGAACACATTTTTTGTTGCATTCTCGACCTCTTTCTGGGTCACGCGCGAAGACAAACAAAAGTCAAGGGTTCGCGTTCCGTTTGAAAAAACGTCAAAATGCGACTAACGTTCTCCCGTTGACGTTCTCACTCTTCAAACTACAGTAGCTATACGTTCGCAACATTGCCTCGCTGCATCTTGACCGCCTCGGCATCACAACGTCTATCAGATGAGCCGCAAAAAGTGCGCGTAGAAAAACAGAGCGCAAAGAAGAGTTATCTGTCAAGATGATCTATCTTTTGCTTGCTGCTGAAGACAAATCGCACGTTCTCCGCGACAGCCTAATGCAACTGTTCGGAAAATTGACTTGCACTTGAAGTGCACTTTTCGCTGATTTGGTAAAAAAATTCACCGAAAAGTAGGACGACGATGACGCGGAGTGAATTGTTTTTTTACTTGGTAAAAGTGACCCAATCTTGAACAGAGAGCGACTGGCTGTTGAAAGGAAGGATGGAAGGAAGCGAGGCGAATCAAAATTCGATAAGACGACCATCATTTCTTTTTACAGCTCTTCTTTTTCTCGGTGCATGTTTAAAGTAAAATCGACTTTCAACTGATAAGAAGAAAAGAACCCCAATCACGAGATGCCAGCTCACACACACACACACACACACAACTCTGATATGCGTTGAGGAATAGGAATAGGAATAAGTGTAGTCAATCAAATCGGGAAACGTCGACAGCTTGTGGCTTTGAAGCCCTTTGAAGGACTCGATGTCGTTGAATGTTTTCCGCTTATCAGTGCGTAATTGAACGAGATTTGTAACGCTGACATAATTAAACGTCAATCGAGCAGCTGACTCAGTAAGGAATTGACATTGACGTCATCTGTTTTGTAAAAGCAAGAGTTGGGTTTGATAAACAAGTTTGAAAATGAGCTAAAAATACGGAAATTCAGAAAAATGACGACATCGAAAATGACGATTTGACATTATAAAATCCACGTCACATTTTTCAACTCAATCTGAGAAATTTTTAATAATTTCATGACCAAAAACCTTAAAATCATTTAAAATCGGGTTTTGCGTCTGAAAATTCTACTTTTTGGGTTCCATTCCGAGTGATCTATGTGCTTTACAACAAAAACAAAACGGCCACAATACTCTGCACTTTCACAAAAAGCTCACAAAGCTACCGTAATCATGTCATTGCAGTGCAAAATCGCCACATTAGTGTCTTAA
Organism: Steinernema feltiae; assembly: GCA_007213375.1. Taxonomy (NCBI): domain Eukaryota; kingdom Metazoa; phylum Nematoda; class Chromadorea; order Rhabditida; family Steinernematidae; genus Steinernema; species Steinernema feltiae. The sequence goes on along the minus strand of MQUG01000346.1, from coordinate 40,898 downwards.
AAATAACGCAATTTGATATGTCATCTTGTTTCTGTTAAAATCAAAGTCTATTCTTGCATTCATAGAAGTAACTTGATGCTAAATCAAGGACAGTGAAGCGGGAAGACAAAGAACGCCATTCTCTATTTAAAAAAAGACGTATTCATGCCATTTACTGAGAACTTGGCGCATTAATGTCTTAAAAGTAACCTGATTCATCTTCATTTTTTTGGCCGTAAACCTAAATTCTATAGGCAATAAAAGAAACCTTTTGTTCATTTCAGTTACAGCAAAAACCACTGATCCTGAGACCAATTACAGTTCCCCTCTGACTAGATCACCAGCCTTAGAATCAGAAAACGTCAAAAGTACAAAAATCCAAAATTCCAAGCCCTAAACGAAGACGACAGGACCGCACGGACGACAATCAAAAACCCGCTCAAATGACTGTGCGCTAAAATTAGAGCACAATTCGAGGAACGCCCGCAATTTCATCACTTAAAAAAAGCATCACCAAGAAAACGGTCATTTCTTCTTCTTCTTCTAATCGCGGCAAACCGGAATTTTGAGGGGAGAGGAGTGCGATAATGACGGTGACACAGCAAACTGACATTCGCCGCAGCCCGTTGCTCTTCGCTAGTTCTTCACTCTCTGAGCACATCCCGCCGCTGCCAACAGACCAACACACACACACAACGAACGAAAAGTTCAACAAAAAAGCCGCTGAGCGAAAGAGAGCGAAAAAAAGCGGCGCATGTAAACATGCACAACGCGCGAGCCCCACGCAAGTGCAGGTGGCGCGGCAGCGTTGTATGCATGCACATGACGAGCGCGCAGCACGAAGGGCGATCGCAAGGACATTCGCTGCCAAGTCAAACAGAGAGTGCAGTTGGAAAAAAAGAAATAAGCGCAGGAAATCGATTTCGAATTCGAGTGTACACGAGTCCTCCGGTCGTTCCGAGAGGCGCTGATGGGCGGCGGCGGTCCGAATTTATTTCAAAATGACGTTGTGAACACAAAAAAGCGGAAAGATTCAAATGTCGTGGGTTGTGAGTGTGAGTGTGAGTGAGGTCCGTTGAGTGGAAATGGAATGGGTTGGAAGAAAATGCTGCTGCTGCGGAGGAGGACGCCACAAAGCACAGAAAGAAAGGAGTGCGCGCGAAAAAAACCGCGTATCGGATTGCGCGAGGTCGTGAAGCAACTCAAAAAAGAAGCGAATGCTCAATGGGAGCAGCGGCGTCGATAGGAGTTTCACACGCGCGATGTATGAGTGAGTCAGAGCATGAATTTGAGGGGTAAACGAAGGACGAAAGACGACAAACCTGGGCTATCTTCGTCCATGTAGCACTGGCTTTCCGGCGACGAGCCGGGCGTTGTACTGTCGTGGAGCGCTCCTTCCGACTGCTGCATGATCGACTCAATCTCAAGTTTGATGCCCTCGCCAATGTTCAGCGGTCCGCCGCCGCTTTGACCCAATTCTGGCATTAGGACAAATTCGAGGATGAATTGATCGAATTTTGTTGTTCGCTTCGTTGATCCGCCGGATTTGAGATCTTGACTAAGGCGTTTCTAAACAAACAGATGAAATTTGAAAATCGTAAAACCCACTGAGAGTGCACAAAAAATCCGGTTTTCTCGGTGCTGATTGGCGGTTTCTTAATCGGTTTTGAAATAGGTTATGCGCGCTGATTGATTACGTCGACTTTGCACTTGTGAACGCACTTTGAAAACGTTTGGGAAGTGAAAAAGCGACTAATGAGAATGTTTCATTGAAGACCGTCAACTCGATTTTTTGGATAATCAAAAAGAAGCTGCGCGCGAACATCTTCTTTATCCAAAGCGCTTAAAATTTGATTCTTAACCGAGTTGAATTTGCTAACCGGACGATTACCGGAGAGCTTAAGCAAAAATCGCTGCCATCTCGGCCAAGCTTAGCCCAGTAATAGAAGGAGTATCGTTTACGCTTAGCAATTACCAAACGAGACGTAAAAAATCTGAAAGTGACACGGACACGCTCCAAAAATCGTATTTTGACCGTTGGTTGCGGAAATTTCCGGCCGTTTCACGTGATTCTGATGGCACGAGCATTCCTTGCGATCTTTAATTGGCCTAGATTGACATAGGAAACACATGTTTGTGGCTATCTGGCTGGAAAAGGGCAAAAAATTGTCTTTTTCTGACCAATCGTTGACGCACCCAACCGCAAAACTCGATTTTTCATCGTTTCATCACCCAGATAGCCACAAACCTGCGTTTCCTGGGTCGATCTAGGCCAATTCGAGGTCACTCATGCCTACAGAATCACGTGAAACGGTCGAAAATAGTCAATTTTCGCCACAAACGGTCAAAATACGACCGTACCGTGCACGTGAGATCGCAATCAATCACCTGAGGACCCATGATTTTTAGTAAATGCAAGATCCCCGTTAACTTTTATATAAATATCAAGACTGAGTTTCTTTCTTTTGCCTTCAAAAGAGTCTGCCTGACCCTTTAAAAGGAGAAAAACGCGCAAAAATCACTAAAATCCCTTTAAATTCACGTTTGATTGAGCCGACCGGTCAAACATCAGCACGTAAGGCGAAAATCGCTTTTACTAGTTCAGTTTAAGACCTTTTTGGCCTTTTTCTAACATTCCACTGTTTCCGCACCCTCACCAACCAAGAAATCAGCAACAGACCTTTATTTCTCAAATTATTGTTCAGCTGTTTGGCGGCATAAACATGGTCGTTAACCAACGCGATCTAATCGTTAATTTTTGAAAAGCCAAAAAGCGTAGCTTGAAAAACAAGTTTTCCACGCTAATTTGCAATTATTGAATTGTTACTTGAACAACCAAATTTGTGCCTACAGCATGCTGATCTGTGCTCCATTATAATCTTAAATTCCTGCCCGAAATCACATGATTTTCCTGATCGATAACCGATGCTCCAAATGTTTCTTTATCAAGTCACCGTCACGATAAAAACAGACCAAAACTCACCAGAGCTTCGCACTTGATAACAGGCCATTTGCTGCGACGCAAATAGCACCAATCCTTGCCAATAGTCCAATTGTGTCCTCGGCTCGCACACTCGTTGTAGATCCACTTCCACGTCAACTCTTTCGCCTCCTTTGTGCTCGTACCGTTTCCCATCTTCCCGAACAGGATCTCGCGCTTCGATCGGATCAACTTGCACAGCTCGAGCTTCTCATCGAATCGCTTTCCCATTCTGTCTGAAAAGAACTAGCTTACAACTAGCGCTTAACAGCTGCCGTGCGGTGGCATTAGCCAATGAGAGAATGAGAATAAAAGCGGCGCGATAACGACATTAAAGGCAAAAGCAAAACATTCCTGTGACGGCCTTTTAAGGCCGCGAGGCTGCTGTATCATCATGCTGTCGGCGGCGCCATCGCCCCCTAAAGTGCGGCCAATTTGCATATGTACAGACACAGTCATAACCCACAGACACAACCACCGCCCCGCGATCGCCTAAGCCTAAAATTTTGGTTGCCGGTGTCATCGTTGGTGTACTGCATGCGTGTTAGGAGAGCAGAGCGAGAGCACGTAAAGGGTCATAAAAAAGATAAGAGCATTAGGTGGTTAAGTCTCTAGTGAAACAGTAGTTTGTGTGCAGCTGCATTTGCCTAAAATGTTCGTTCGTTCGGTGTAGTGAACCAAATATTTGATAGTGCATGACCGATTATGAGCGGATGACATAGGGTGGTTAGTGTGTGAGTGTGTGTGTATGAAACACAGGGCTGGTTGGCGAACAACGGATCGATAGTATGGAATTTTCAGAATTTTTAGGTCAAATTTTTGAATTCAAATTTGATGTTTTTGATTTTTTTTTATAAGACAAGCAATTTTTTGATAACATGAGGATTCTTATTATTACGAAACAGGGAAATGGATATTTGTGAGACGAATTTCGCATACCTAAATTTTTCGCAAATTTAGAATGCTCCGTCATGATCTCATTATTCTTGTGATCTCAATTTGTGAGCATTAAAAGGAAAAGAAAAACGTTCAAAAATGTCTCCGATTTTTCCTCAAATTTGGTGTACTACTACGATCCTCGCGATCACGATCAGATATTGAGCTATAAACATCGGTTTCGCACGATTCTGATGCGTTCTTCGCGACCTTGAATTAGTCCAGAATGACCATGGAAAGAGAGAATTGTGGCCATATCGGTGAAAAAGCGAAAAAGTCGACGACCGGGAACGATGAATTTTCATCGATTCTCGACCGGTTTAATCGGTACACCAAATTTGAGAAACATCGAAGACATTTTGAGCGATTTCTGAACGTCCAATCTCAATTGAATATAAAGGAATTGAATCATATCCCATTTAGAGCGACTTCCATCTTCTTCTTTTTTGCTATTTTCGTAATACTAGATGTAATACTCAATTAGTCCAAAAATGAATTTAGCAACAAACGCATTGCTTATCGCATTGGTTCGACCAAACAACAATATAAGATCAGCAATACTTAACGGAATAGAACTGTCAAAGGGAATAATGAACTATAGAATAAACAAAGCTGTAAAGTCTGGAAACGTTAATGTAATCATCAGTAACAACCAATAAAATCGATTCTAAATTCCGATTCCGACATCTCGATGGAATGAAAATGTTATGTTGAAATGACGCAATCGCTGACGTTCTTTTGCAAAAACAACCTTCTGGTCTTGAGTCACAAACGATGGCTTCATCAATTTTTGTCTTTTAACCTACATTCTAAGATCTAAAATCGTTCGTTGTCTTTTGTTTTATAGAAATGGTTAAAGAACATTCGATGCGCAGGTGCTGTTGCCAGCAATAGCACCTGCCGCTGTTAGTTACTCTGAGCGAAAATAATGAATTATTAAATTAAAAAACGTTAAATTAAATTTTAATTTTATTAAAAAAAATTAAAAACCGCTTGGTATGTACAAGCATAAAAAAGCATAAAATGTACAAACATGTTCTGTTTAACACACACATGCGAGACTACTACCATGAAATGTGCTGTTTTTTTGTATTTTTAAATTTGAATGTTTTTTTTTCATTTTTAGACACAATTTCCGGAAAAAGCAAAAAACTGTCAATTAGGCGATGAATTAACCGTTTCATCTGATTGAATCAATCAATTTTCTGCAAAATCACAAATCAATATGTTGCATCTTAAATCCAAACTGTAGTTCAACCAAAGTTACGGTATCGATTCAATTGCCCAAAACCTCGACTGATTAAATTAGCACTCGCTGTTTCAAAAATTCTTGAAGAATTTTCGTCAACTCAAAATCCTAAAAAAATTCGGAATGATGAAAGTGCGCTATGATATAAACTTCAAACTATAATCTATTTGCTTAAGCGACGTGGGTTAAGTGGCGGGTATAAATTAAGAGAAATTACCAGAATTTAAATTTTGACGAATATACCCTCTTAAGCCGATCACATGCGTCAGAACCACAATGCGGTCAATCATATACATCAAATCAGTTCAAACTTAAAATACTTTGTCAAATTGCACAAAAATCAAGGAAAATGTTGCCGTTTCTCTCAAAAGCATCGACAACACCTCTTAGGCGCGCGCTTTAGCAGACGAAACAAAAATGTTTAATGTTTAACTTTAGATCGACGATTTTAGGTCAATCACGCGCGTTCAATCGCCGACAATTACGCAACAATTCTCCCTGAGATAAGCAGTCATGTTTACATATTACTCACCATCTCCGCTCGAGTGAGGCTAACAGACAAACGAACAAATTCTGATTCGCCTAAAAATCGCACTAAATCAGGCCCTCGCGCTCTCAAATTTCGACATTTCACACGGCAATCACAAAGAGACATAAATAATGCATAAACACGACACGTAAACCCTCGTTCCTCGCCATCGCCCTCTCACAGGCACAGAACAGGATGAGCAGAATAGGACGGCCGGTCGGCTAGGCGGCTCCGCACACCTGGGAACAGTCAAATGGGGCCTTGATTGTTAAGCGAAGCCGCAGCAACAATGTTGTGAGTGGTGAGAGCGAGTCGCGGAACGTCAACATTAGGTTAAGCTTTGCTTAAACTCTGTTCCTCGCCTCCTAACAGCGCCACTTTAGATTCGAGCTTGCTTTCTTCTTCGCAAATCGTTTTTGCCGCCGCGACAACGGCGCCACACCCCCTCCGAGACGATCTTCTCGTCGCGGGGACGCCAGCGTCATCGCCGATCGCCGAACCAGACGACCCTCCGACGTCTTCTCTTTGCATATGGATCGATCTGAAGCTGAATGAGTGAGTGAGTCATTGGGGGACTCTAGTCTAGGTTGTAATTGCGTAAAGTGCGAATTCGTGTGCGGCAGCGTAGCCCTGTATGCGGGGGATTAACCGCGCGGGGATTCACGCCAAAAGTTTGAAAAGATTAGGATTTAATCAACGCTAAACAATTCCAGCTTCGCGAGGGATTAGGGTCGGCGCAACGATTGCGCTTACGCTTCGATAATTGATTCAAAGCCCTAGAAACGCTAGGCGGAGCGGTGGAGTTTGGAAATCAAATTCTGGGCGGTGATTTGTCGACAATTGTTTGCTGATTAATGAAGGTGACGAGAGGCGGTGAGGAGTGGAAGGGCGCGTTGTTCGCACATCGATCATTTTGCGCTTAAGAAAAGCCGCTGCAGGACGGGCTTAATTCCAGACGATTCGAAGCTTTCAGTGAATAGAAAAAAACGGTTTGTTTACGGACAGGACAGGTTAAGGCTGGTCTATTTATGGCGAAAAGTGATTAACTGCCCCGCATTTCGCCAATTACCGGACAATTCGCAAATCTGGCATGTATTTAACAGCTCCAAAAAACATGTGCTGAGTTTGCTATGCGTTTGTCTGTTGTGTGCTGTGTCTGAGTTCGACGCCCAATGGCGTCGTCTATCGTTCTTCTCATGTTTGCGTTTTGTGGTCGTTCCAATGTCTCCAACGTTGGTTTTCGCTTGCATACGGAGAAAACAAAACGAGCTTTGCAATGAAAATGAAACGAACAATTTTCAGTAAACGACTCTCGGCCACAATCAAAACTCATCCAAGATAATGAAGCTGAAGGTGAAGCAAGCTTGGACTTTAAGTCAAAGTTCGCGACTGAAAATTTGAGCAATTTTTGAGCATTTGATTCAGAAAAGCATGAATTGGCTATGTGCAATCCCAATTCTAAAAATCAGAAATGAGCTGGTTATGAAAGAAGATGATTTTGAAACGAAACAGGCCGCTAAAAACTGCCTTTTGGACAAAATGACGGATCACTCTGATCAAACTGTATCACACTGTAATTCCTGTCTGTTTGTATCGTTTCATGAGCCACTAAAATTCACAATTTCAAAAAAATAGCCAGAAAGAAAAGGGTTTTGGCCGGAATAGTATCGATTTCTTCTTGTCCAGACAATTCGGTATCAGGCAAAATGGTCGTTTCTTCGCGCGACGAAGCTCTGTGAGGCGCTTCAGACTGTGCGCTATAAGTTGAGCTTCGCATATCTAAGGGTGCTTTGTCTAGTTTTTTTTTTTGGCTTACCAGGCTTCGCAGAACTCAACAGGCCTATTTTAAATCTATAAATTTTTATCGAAGTGTCCAAAATTAGAATCCGATGACAATTCTATCGATGACATTTTTTGAGGTACCGAAGTGTCGTCGGACCGTCCAGCGTTAATCAACCTGCAAACGTACAGATCAACGTACAGATGTCGGATTTCGGGTCGGGTTTCGGGTACTCGAAGGGTCCGGGTCCGGGTACGCGGCATTTTCGGGTACCCGACAGCTCTGTACAGATGCGTTTGGCTCCAAAAAGTTAAGAATAAGCGAAGAATCAGGCTTAGCGCCTAATTCCAACGATCAAAAATGAGTTTTCACCAATTCCAAGACTTTGTTGATACGACCCCGACTCATCTTCATCGCACTGAGATGGAAGATGGTAAATCTGTTTTTATGTGCTGTTTTTAGAGCCAAATAATCCACTAATTCTGTTTTTTGCTGGCGTTTATTAGAAGGCTAAGTGCCAAACACTGCTATCATAACAATTATAGCCAGAAAGAAGAGGGTTCCAGCCAGAATAGTAATCGATTTCTTCTTGTCGAGCTTTCGCATTCTTCTCAGCTGCGTTTCAAAAACGGGCGTTCTTTGTCCTTGTTGTAGTTCCGGGTTCAACTCTAAATCCAATTTTCCTCAATTTAAGCGCACAAAAATTGAATTACCATCAACAGGAGGTCCAACGGCGTGATCGGCTCTCGCGTACTGCACAGTCGTTGCGTACGAAGGAGGAACAATGATGACAAACTCATTGGGTCGTGGATAGAGCTGGCTGTTTGTAGCGAGTTCATAGGGCGGAGGTCCGTCTTTCTCAGCGGAGCAATCGGAAATAACCGACGAGAGCATCAGAAAAGAGACCGACGCGGCGGCAATAAACAGAAGCGACGAAGCCGTAAACAGAGAGAGAGATGCCTGCTTTTTCCTCTCTAAGCGCCTCTTATCGCACGCTACGTGAGCAAACTCATGTGACCAAAGAGCGTATAGTTGGAAGGTTTATGTCGCTGGTAAGTATGTACATGGCTCAAACAGGCTATTATTGCATTACGCAGAGCAGGATGATTATGGTAACGATAATGAAAACGCCAAATCCACACGCAACAACCGCAAACTTTTGATTTGTTAGCCGTTGTTGTGCTCTTCGACCTCTGCGTGACAATTGATGGTCTGAAAGCGAACGAATGTTAGTTTAGTTCATCAAATCAGAGTTCAATGGAGCTGGTGCGTTGAATGATGGTCAATAATGGTTCAAACAACGCGTTTTCAAAGGGAAACGCGATGCCACTGCTGCTAAGCTCGATAGTCTGTCAATATCCACATTGATTTTCTTCAGGATTGGAAAAAGGCTTTGTGCAAATAAAGGGGAAAATTTGGAGCGTTTTTTTCACTCATTCGGCCACGTAATTATGGTAAAAACCATTTTGGCAAAAAAATTTTGGTAAAAACCAAAGATTTTCTCAATTAAATTAGAACTAGATGGTTTAGCCTCGTAAGCCAAGGTCACATATTAAAGCAATCAGATAATCATTTAATGGTCTAAGATTCCACATAAAACGATCAGTGAGCATCTTTGAAAATAAGGCTCTACAAGGCGATTTAAGATTTGTACCCAAACGGATCGAATTTGCCCTGTATTAGCGTGTACTCATTTGCAAAATCACAGAAGTTGGATGGAAAAAGACTGCTAGATTGTTCTTAAAAACAGCTTCGTAGTGCTACAAAAAAAGCCTTCTCAATAGACTGCGATCAATAGACTAAACCTGGTGGTCCAATTTCCATGCCTACAAATTACAAATTTTGGTTGATTGATCCAAATCTATGTTCTTAGGTCAAAATTGCTGCGATTGACCACCAAAACATACCGTAAACAGGCGGCGGTCGTTGAAATGATCGCAAGTTGTGTTCGGTCAAATATTGCACTGAATCTCCAGTTGAAATAGGCACAAATATCACGTCTTTGCTTGGTATCGGATATTTTTCAATGTCTGTAGCATCGTCGTAGGACGGCAATGCTGCCTTAGAGACGCAGGAAGGGCTCCCTTGAGCAGATTCTGTTGGGGACATCTGAAACAAATCAACTTGTAAGTTTTCAAAATTGATGAAAACCACGAATTCACTACCTGCTGCGCATTGGGAAAATGCCAAATACGAGAGGGATGTGCGGCACGACTCATAGAACTCGCTATTGACGCCAATTCACTGAAAGAACGGCTTATTATGGTGTGTACATGAGAAGAACGATAGCGCGTGACCTGACAGCAAACGGAAAACGACTACGTGCGCACAGCGTAGTCATACTTTGCCTTGTCTTTAGGCACGCAGTCTTCTTCTCGTCCGCTTTTGAACCTCTTATCAGCAGCATCAGATGGTTCTTCGTGCCAGAGGGTAGATGACGAAAGAGAGCGGCGATAAGCGGAGGTCGAAGACAGAGAAGCTCAAAAACGTCAACCGCGATTCGATTTCAATCGCTTCCGATCAGTGTTTCGTCAATGCACATGCAAGACGCTCGAAAAATGAATTTGTTTGGAGATTTTGAAGCAGAAATTGAACAAGACGGTTTGTGTTTGCGTTCACGACCAGCGTAATTGAGTTAAACTACCGGCGTTCGTAGTTTTCATGAATTTTTTTTTATTTTTTCAGTTTAAGTTCCTTGCAAACTTTTACGTTTAGATTCATGGAAACAATTCTTCGCTGAGCGCCCGCTTACTGTTCATATCAGATGATTACTACGCCATTACGTCGAGGTGTTTAGTACGCCAATACGCCAGAGCAGCAAGCTATTTTGTTTCAGCAACATGTTTCTTAATCAATTTAAATCTAAATCAATCACGTTCTTCTCTCCGTTGCCAACATCGTGCGGTAATCAAATGTCATGACGCCGATCGATCTTTAATTGTGCCTTTCAAAGTTCATACAATTGCGTAACAAGGGTACCTTGGTGCCTGTTCCGTAGCTCTAACCAAAATCAAAACTAAAACGAATGAATCACTCGATTCAATTTGATTCAAAACGACCAATTCTGAAAACTCACAAAATTGATGCAATAACAAATCGGGGGAGTAAATCACTGCTTGGTAAACAAGCCACGCGCAAAACCACGTTAATACCACAAACATCTGATTTCAAAACACTTTGATTTTGTTGTAAATCAATTCTGAAATGGAAGGAAAACGAATCGATAAAGCAGAAACGTTGCTTGTCCCGCTGACTGTTCATTCGGTGTTCTTTGACCCCAGCCACATGCGTAAAGTGTATGCAAATCGCACGACGCTCCATCTGTTGGAATATATTGTGCGAACCGTGTTTTTTTTGCCTCCTGTCAGACTGATTCAGTGTTCTGAAACGCGGGAATCGATTAGCAGAACGGTCCTGATGAGAACTGAACTCCTTTTTCTACTCGGAATTATCTTTGTTACTACCGCTCTTCTGCTACTCAATGGCCAGCAGATGTCGAATACCACGATAAGCAGACGAGTTCAAAGTCTTGTTCAGTTTGTCAATGAGAAACCCAATTCTACCGTATTACCGAACTGGATCGTCATCACGTCGATTGCTCTAAAGCCCACTGCGGCCATTAAGGCGTTGGCTAAGGAGGCTGGCTGGAGGATGGTCATTGTTGGTGATACGAAGGGTCCGCATGAGCCGCTCGATCAGGAGTGGAGCTCGCTGGCGAATACGGTCACCGTGTTGACAATGGAGAAGCAACAGCAGCTCCATTACAAAATATTCGATTTGTTGCCTACGAAAAGCTATACTCGCAAGATGATCGGCTATCTGTACGCTATTGAACAAGGTGCAAAGATTATCTATGACACCGACGATGATAATCAGCCTATTTGTGAGTCATCAAATTCAATTTTCAGCGTTCAATTGTCCGATTTAGACCGAGGACTTCAAATGTTTGACTACAACGGCACCTACAAAGGCATGATGTACGGTAAAACTGGAAATGAGTCCCTCTTCAACCCGTACAGCTTCTTCGGACGAGCGGACATATGGCCAAGAGGATATCCTCTTTCCGAAATTCAGGTAATTTCAGAATTTCCAACACTTTCCACGCTGTTTATTCCAGGTCCCAAACAATCCGCAATCCTACAAACTCTGCGGAAACCTGTCTATACCGCTGATCCAGCAAGGATTAGTCGACAAAGATCCCGATGTTGACGCCATCTATCGCCTCATTCATGCGCATCCGATCGACGGTCTCAGCGAGCAATTCAACACGCACACACCTCCTATCGCTATCGATCGCGGAATTTTTGCTCCAATCAACAGCCAGAACACTCTGTTCCACTATGAGGCGTTCTTCACGTTGGCGCTTCCAATTGGAGTCGCTTTCCGAGTCACCGACATTTGGAGAGGATACTTTTCGCAGAAACTCGTTCAAGAGATTGGCGGACGGATCGGATTCTATCCGGTTAACGCGGTCCAAGTACGCAATCCGCACAGCTATTTGGACGATTTCAAAGACGAAACCGCGCTCTATCACGATGCGGATAGACTGGTCGCTAAACTAGCCACGTGGTCCTGCACGGACCGCTCAATTGAGCTGTGCACTCTGCAACTAAGTCAGGAGTTTGTGAAAAATCATTTCTGGACTCAGCGAGATCACGATCTGATTGAAGCGTGGTTGATTGATTTGACAAGGATTGGTTACACGTTTCCGACAATTCGCAAAGCAGCCGCTAGAAGGCAACGATGTCAGTTTGCGGCCCAAGAATTTGTGGTCAAAAACAACGATCAAGCAGCTATTGAACTACGGGGTAATTACGTGGAAATCATGGACTGGTGTGGTGTAGAGCATGCTGAGAAGCTGCCGTTACGTCCAGCTCTGCCCGCTGATCTTGGCAAACAACTCAAGCAAATAGCTCTCGTTGTGACATTCAATTACCCGGTAAAACGATTCGAATTTTGACCGATTTAACTCGAATTTCCAGATATCAGCTCCCGCTGCCATACTTCAACGCCTCTACGAAGGCTTCTTCGCGCATGTAATCTTCTGCGGAACTTTGAATGAGTCGACTTTTACTAAAAACAGCAGTTTTCCCGGTTTACTACCCTCAATGAGCTACATTAACGTAACGAGCGATGAGATCAGAGTGGGTTATTACGCTTACATCTGCACCGCACGAGCTATTGACCTCCGACTTCAGAATATTGACGGGTGAGCGGTTAGCTATGCAAGCTACGATTGATAGGTCATTTTAGATACATTACAGTAGCCGATGACGCCATCTACAACTTTTGGAATCCGGTAGTTTTCTCGTATTTCCGCGCAGCCGACAACTATCACTACCGCGATTGGAATTTCACCTGGTGGCAGGAGGAGGACGTCGGTGAGATGGCAATTCTAAATTCAACACAGCTAATTCGAAGTGAATTATCAAAATCGCCCAATTCGGAGCTGTCCGCAGCGTTTAGGGAGTTTGATCAATTGGTGAGCTGTCACGCATTCATCTAGAGCTCTGAGCACGTATTCAGAGCAACGGAAATGGCTTCACCTACCTCGAATGGCCGCTCGATTGGACGGTCTCCGACTGGTTCTACTTGCCAAAACGACACGATTGGGTGTTTGTTGAGTTGGCGAACGTCTATCTAAGCCAAAACGTCTTCCACGAACTGGCTGTGCCACGCCTGGGCACAGCGCTAGGACACAAGAGTGTTTTCATTGATAACAATCCGTAAGAGTGCGGATCTTTAAATGCGCTCAACGCGGTTTCTAGGAGCAATTTGTTGTACGAGTACGTTTGGCTACAGAATAGAACCAACGGCGCGGATTACTACCGAACGGATCTGCATTTCTTGCATCCAGTAGGCCTCATTTTCTTCGGCTCACCGTGAAATTCTCGTTTCAGTTCAAACTATCGTTGTTGGCCAATGAGACCGAAAAGCAGATAGCGTGTGAGAAGATTTTTAAGCCTTATATTAGCAAGATTTGGCAGATAGTGGTGTAGAACGACTTGTCGCAGTGTTTCTCTCTATACTTGACCCTGTTTTTGTATATATTACATTGCTAAGCATAAATCAGTGAAATGTAACACTTAAAAGCGAGTTTTCAACGGCATTTTCCTTAGCTATGATGCTGTTTTCTGACTTTTCTGGTTTACAAAAGTGATCATTGTAGCCTGGTAAACACCGATTCACTCATCAGTGCTTCTTTTACCACTGAATTTCTCTTAATCTGATTGGATTTCAAGCGATTTGATTAATATAATGCCGCATAAAGGATTAAAATTGTACTTTGCGGCAAATCCTAGTCACGGCGTCATGACATTTCCGCGCAAACCGTTGCCGCGCAATCTGTTACCGCGCAATCTGTTACCGCGCAATCCGTTACCGCGCAAACCGTTACCGCGCAAACGGTTACCGCGCAGACCGTTACCGCGCAATTTTGGTAACAGCGACATGAAGAGAACAACATGTCACAAAACATTTAAACGTTGTTCTTATTAGGTTAGCAACGCCTATCTGTGCGAAGCCTGAACGCTCTACAAAGCCTGGCACGCCAAGAAACTAGGCTAAACCACTGAGCTAGGCCTAAGCTGAGCTTAGCGCGAAGCCTGAACGCCCTACGAAGCCCGGTACGCCAGGAAACTAGGCAAAGCACCCTCGGTTATGCTTAAGTTCAGCTTAGTCTTCTTAGTTTTAGCGCCGGTTTGTCAAATAAATAAATCTAAAGAAAAGAAGTAAAAAGTTTACCGCGCAAAACTGCGCTCTAAATTGCGCGGTAACCGTTTGCGCGGTAACGGATTGCGCGGTAACGGATTGCGCGGTAACGGATTGCGCGGTAACGGCTGCGCGGTAACGGTTTGCGCGGAAACGTCGTGTCACGCCTACGCACTTCATTCTGAATCGCCTGAATATAGCTGGCCGGATGAAATCGAGCGTGAATGGATGAACATGCGATTGCCGTTGCAGCTGAAAATTCGACAAATCTGAAAATGATAACACTGTAAGCAAAAAAACATGCTTGCATCGACGTAGAATTCACGTCAATGTGATATTCTGGTTACTGAAGCGGGTAATTTACTTAAATGTATAAGAACTGAAGGCTATGATTAGAACAAGAAACGTCAATACCAAATTGGCTAAAGCTCACTCCGCCCAAATGTAATTGCCTGCATTTTGGTTTATTATTAGTGTCAAACGTCCACCCATCACGACATCCTCCTTCTAGTTGGTTGTCCTTCCATTGTCTACCCCTATCCTCTGAGGATTCGATAAAAAGGTCATTTTTAAACATCGGCAACGTTGATTTGGTGCTTGGAAAAACAAACTTAGTCTAGCCATTGCTTATCTGACGTCCAATTGCTACTCTAGGCAGTGATTATGACTACCAACGCTTCCGCTTTCGAATATGGCGCAGAGCTTCAAGGAAGAGGAGAACCCACGACAAAGGACATTGTCATCGGTTCTTTCATGTTTCTAGTAGGTTCACCTTCCACGGTTGGTCCCAAAAATTGCGTTTTCAGTGCGCATCATCGGCTGTAATTCTGGGCGTCCTGAATATTTACCTCATCAAGCGGATGGACATTTTCCACAACGCTTTTGGGTGGTTTTGGGCGAGTCGTACGCTCGGCGAGGTTGTCAATAACCTTCTTCACGTCCTCTACTCCGCTCCCGTTACCATAATGTAGAGATTACGTTCTAGAAAATCTCTAATTTAAGCTGAATTCTAGGCAGCCAAGCCGAATTTCACCCTATTTTGGCATTTTAGTGTTCCTTCTCGGCTACTTGTGCGCATTTGGCTCGTGTATGATGCACCAAGTCGTCTCCCTGAACCGATGCATAGCTGTATGCTGTCCTATTGCGTACAAGTTCATTTTCACAAAAGAAACCTGCAAGAAAGTGATCCTTGCTGTTTGGATTCCTGTTCCCTTTATCATTTCGCTGTTTGTGATCCTCCCATGCAATCTCATCGGCTACAGTCCTCAACTCTATGAATACGCGTTCATCAAGTGCTCTCCGAATATGGATAGAGAGTATTCGCTTCTTGGAACGATCATCAATCGTACATGCGCGGTGATTTGCTGCTTTACTGTCCTAACTGATTTTGTGACACTCTGTCGGATCATCTACATTCGCAAGGTATGACTATAGCTTCAATAGCCAAAACATGACTTTTGCAGGTTCTTAAAATGCGAGCACAAAATGCAGATTTCAACAGAGATACCCGCTTCTTTGCGCAGACGACCGTGCAGAACTTGACGATGATTGTTGCGGTCGCCATGATCGCCATCGCGAACAATGAATTCCGGTTGGAAGACGAGGTTCTCCACATTCTTGGATTCAACACCCTGCTTGTCACTCATGTTAACAACGCGTAAGTTTGTACTGAAAGGGCAAAAGTGCAACAGAAAATGCTTCAGACTGGCGTTACTCGTTTTCAACCCTGAAATTCGCCATCGCTTTCGTCGCAGTTTCAAGCGTGTCGCAGGGAGTATTTTTGGTAGAGGTATGACCATTGCTAGTGTTAGCTATACGCAAACTGCAGCCAATTGAACGGTTGAACAATTGAACAATTGAACGGCCGATTCGGCGCCGCGCCACTATGAATCGTGGTATGCAAAAAAATTAAACTCGATTAAAAGACTAAGGTAGACAGCCTATGCTGCCTCTAGCGCGCAACTCAAGCTTAGTTATCGTCATGTGAGGCTTCTATGAAGCTGGCGCCGAATTGGCCGGCGTCGAGTTGTCCTGCTTTGGTTATTGTAATGAAAATAAATTAATTGAACACAATGTGAGACTCCGGAGGCAGCGCAGCGCCCGAATGACAATCAGGTTGGTGCTTCTTCGGATCACGAGGAGGCTGTTCCGACAATGATAGAAGATCCAGAGGAAGACGTTCACGGGTGGATGGAGCTCCGGTATCCTCGATGTTCCAATGCTTCCAAGATGCGGGCACTGGCCAGGAGAGGAGTCATGAGTGCTACGTGACGTAGGATCAGCTATCTGATACCACCACTGCTATTGGAATGCCGTGATTGTGACGTAGGATCAGCTATCTGTGTGTATGAAGTATTTATAGCGATTATTTTCTGTTTTTGCAATTAAATTTTGGTACGATGAAAGAGAAGTAATCAGATTTTTGGTTCGGTAACAGGTGGCTGCTTGTTTACCAAACCTGTCGCCCTGAATTCTGACATGGGCGACAAAAGGGGTAACACAGTAATAGAGCAATTTTCTCAGGGATTCTGAAAAAAATCTCCGATTTCGATGATATCTCCCGGGCTCAATGGTAGTGGTTTAGACTTAGCTTCTACCTGTAAGTCCAACCCGTGAGAGATTTTCTCCAGTTCCACAATAGCAGCCCGATGACAGGGTTGCTATTGTCAAAATCGTACTACCGACGCTAAAATTCGCAGTTCGAACTCGCGCGCCGTCTCGGTTGCACCGAATGCAGACCGCGACCTTCGCTTTAACAGGAAATGCCACTTTATGGCCTCACTCGATCACGCATGCGATCTAGAGCTAATTTCTTAGCAAAATCTGTTAACGAGGACGTACTCCGGCAGCTGTGGACAAAGGAATTCAGGTCCAACAAGACAGTCACTTTTAAAATCGATGTATCTCGGCTGCATGAAAAGATAGAATAAAGCTTTGCGAATATTGCGATCAAAGTGTCTCATATTGAGGATTCAATTGAAATGTTCATAAGACTCTTAAAGCTGCTTGTTCCACTAAAAACAGCGCAATTTATTTTCACTCCAGAAGTTCGACACAGCACTTGGTGCCGCTTTGAAAATTAAGCCGCTTCGCCTAGGATCTAGTAAAGGGCATATTGTTTTTGTTTTTTAGTCTAAGTTTTCTATGAATTGTATTTGAATAAACTGCGAATCATTGACTTTCAGTAATTAGACGACAATCCCTCAAATCCCTTGTTCAACAAGAATCAATCACTTCAATATCTGCAATGTTCAAAAACGTAAAAAAAAGAGCCTATCATGTTGACAGCCATGTCTAGTTGCAAGAACTTTGCTTTTTTTGTCACAAAACATCAGGTACAACATCTCCATGACGTCGGACAGTTGAATAAACGCGAAAATCGAGTGAATAGTAGTTGATCAAAAAACCAACGAATAGCAAGAAGTTAGGCTAAGGAGCAAGGAGCACGTCTGCAATTGTAACCAAACAAAGTAGTAAATTTGGCGTTGTAACTGTCATCTGACGTCAGTGCGCGTCTCCGCGACGCCGGCACACCTTGTCAACAATTCAAAATACCTGTAAAGAGAGACGACTGATCGAATCATGGTGGTTAGTGTGACGGCGGAAAATTTGATACGCAATTTGAAGGTGATCTCTATACTGCTCGTTGCGCTATTTTTCGCATTATTTTCCACTGTTCCAACACTCTAAGCCTGCTTGCTGTTCGTTTGAAATTTGAAGCTTTTAACTGTAAACTATTTTGTTTGTTTGAAATTTTCAAAAATCAAACTTATCTGACTTGAGCAAATTGTAGTCTGTATTTCTGGTTGTTATTTTGTCTGGGCGGGACGCACAGCGGATCGCGCAGCAGGGATCCATCTTCCACTCTAGATAAAATATCAAATTTTGCAAATTTTTCATTCACTCGCCTTCAGTGTCCGTAACCTAATCGACCTCGGAGATCGGCTCAGCAACTCAACTGCCGCCATCACGCCAAAATGGGTAGGAAATGGGCTGTTTTAGGGTGTTAAACTGTTTTTTGCTCCGTTTCAGTGTTCATAAGTACCTTGCGGCGATTGTGCGGTCGAAAGAAGACGCTCCAACGCGCCGAAGAGTCGAGCAAAAGCCTCAGCGGGTAAATAGATCATTCTATGAAGCGCCTCATCTTAAAATTTTGCAATTTCAGCTCATTCGTCGAGCACAACATGGACGCCACGCAACTCTCCCGCGTCTACCCGAACACGCAGATCAACTGCAGTAATCCGAAGCTGAGCAAAGGATTGTCAAAGGAGAACGCCGAGAAACGTTTCCAGGTGGGTTTTCATAGCGTATCATGTACATTCATATTGAATCTGGTCTAATTTAGCAAGATGGACCTAACATCCTAGCGCCTCCACCGGAAGTCAACAATCTTCTCCTCTTCCTCCGACAGTTCCTCAACATGTTCTGGGTTCTGATGATGGGTGCTAGTTTTCTCAGTTTGGTCACCTACTTCATCGACAGATCGTAAGTTGTGCTCGTTGATAGCAGGGCCAAAACTAAATGAGAGGGGCTAAAATAAGGAATGAAAGCCAAAACGTTCCCCCCCTGAAACGTTCATATCTTGTCCACGCACCATTTTATTTCCCAAAAACGAAAAGTTTACAAATAAGACACATAAATGGCTAAGCTAATGTGAGCATGACGCGAAGCCTGAACGCCATGCATGGTAATCCAAAATCTAAGAATATCCGGCAAACTTCGTCCACTAGCAGCGTTATAATCTGAAATTTGGCGGTGGCTTCGCGCCAAGCTCAGCTTAGGCTGACTGCTTTAGTGAGTGATTTAGCCTGGTTTCCTGACTTACCAGGCTTCCTAGAGCTCGCAGCATTTCCGCTTTCGTGCCATTTGTGTGTCTTCTTTGCCACAATTGCAATCGAAAAGAGTTTTGGTCCCGATTCTCTAGTAGAGCCGAAAATTCTTTCTTTGAACATCACTTTTTGTCCTTGCGCTAGGCTTGCTTCTTACAAGCCTGACCAAACCGTAACTGCTTTACGCTTAGGCTGACCTTAGTCTTTTTGCCTAGTTCTCTGGCATACCAGGCTTCGTAGGAGGTACCAGTCGCGATAATTTAATGTCCACCTCACGTTGAACTTCCCGGAATAATTTAAACTCTTTTCTAATCGATTTCACCAAGCAGCACAAGTTGGAACATCTTAGAGCGACCACCCATTGTGAGTGTTTACAACGTTGGCCAAAAAACCGGTAGTGATGTGGTCTTCCGCTCTCATAACATCATTAATTGATTTGATCATCGCACTGGAGGCGCCTGTAGGAGAATAGCAGGGTTCCTTGTTGACAACTAAAGAAAAGACATTGAACACAACATAGGAAAACGAAAGTGAGCCCCAAACAGAGAAGACAGTTGAAAAAAAAAGCCAACGAACCATGTCAACCCTAAAAATAAACTAAAATTGCTATTAATTTTGATTTGATCTAAAAAAAAATGACCATTGGGATAAACTAACGAAACACTCCATATTTAATAATAGATCCCAATTATCGGGCCAACTCCATTTGCCAAATATTAGCCAGAAGCCACTAAATCGTTACTCGGATTCACTGGCTACAAATTAAAATTGATTTTACTGTATTTTTGTCGGCTCTCCGTTTTCGCCCGCTCCCACTCGTGAAGTCAAAATTTCGTAAACTTGACAAATTGGATGGAATTTTGAGATTTTTGAGCAATTGAGCCTCAGCAATGTTCAGTAGTACGATTGGCTTGTACTTGATTTGGAAAAAAAACAACGAAAACACTGAGAAAAGCTAACGCAACACTCAAATTCTCTTTTTAATTGCGGTTTGGAGTAGCTTGGATCTGCGTCATCAATTATCTTCTAACCTATCAGTTCGGGCGGTACAATTGAGCGCTCAGTCTACAATTTTTTCAAATTTTACAGTATGCTATGAAAGCAGACTCGACGCAATGATTTGTCATCGAGTCAACGTCACTGGTGCTATGAGATTGGAGTATCGTTTTTGAGAGTATCCAAAGTAAGGGGGTTTGTGGCTAATTTGAAAGTTTTGTGGCTAATATTTTTAACTTATACTACTGAAAATTCATTTTTAGGGTTCGATTAAATCTCTATGTGGCGATCGTCCTCTTCCTCATTGTTCTGATCATGTGCATCGCGACATTCATTCAAGAGAAGAAGGCAATCAATGTAAGAAACCCATAAATAGCTCCAACGAACGAGGACATCATTTAGGTCGTGCGAGGGTTCACAAGTTTGCTCCCGGCCAAGTGCACCGTTGTCAGAGATGGCAGGACAATGACCATCGCGTCGGAAAAGATTGTTGTGGGCGATATCGTGTTGGTTAAGAATGGAAGCCGCGTTCCGGCCGATCTTCGAATGCTGGTAAGCTTAGATTACGGTATTCTCAAGTTGTTTTTTACTATTTCAGCATGTGTCCGACCTAAAACTGGAAACCTCTTCAATCACCGGAGAATCTGAGCCAATCGACTTTACATGTGAAGCGGCGGACGCCGGAGTCGACGTTTTTGACGCG
Organism: Steinernema feltiae; assembly: GCA_007213375.1. Lineage (NCBI taxonomy): Eukaryota > Metazoa > Nematoda > Chromadorea > Rhabditida > Steinernematidae > Steinernema > Steinernema feltiae. Next base: position 20,206 of record MQUG01000346.1, on the reverse strand, counting down.
AACAACGTCGCTTTCAATGGATCATTCTGCATAGACGGTGAGGGAGTCGGCTTGGCTATCCGAACAGGCCAGAAAACGGTAAATCAAGTCATAGGTTACGGTAGCATACGCTCCTTAGATCATTGGACAAATCGCGTCTCTCACAATCGACCAGGATGAAACGCCTTCATCGCTACAGTACGAAATTAATCGATTCGTCAAGTTCGTTACCATATCCGCGCTCATCATGGCTATTCTGATCTTTGTGATCGGCTGCGTTATGACCCATTTCAACGACGTGACCGGAATGTTTATCAACGGCTTCCTGGTGGTCATTGTTGCAAACGTCCCGCAAGGTCTTCCGGCTACCGTATCCTCCGAACTGACGATCATAGCGAGAAGAATGGCGAAGAAGAACGTGTACATGAAGAAACTGGACGTAATCGAAGCGTTCGGCGCAACTACCGTAGTGGCGTCGGACAAAACCGGCACGTTGACAATGAACAACATGACGGTCACCGATCTGTGGTTCAACCGCAAATACATTAGCGGATTTCCGGAGATTCGCCAGAAGACTGTGCACACCCTGAACACCGCAATGACTCAGAACACGTTGAAAAGTCGTCTGATGGCCGCCGATTTGGATATTTTCGATCGACCGTTGCCAGAACTGCTCGCAAGCATGGCCGTGTGCAACAAGGCGACGATCGAGTACGCGGGAACTGGAAATACGATCATGGCGGGCAGTGAGCAAATGACAATCAATACGAGATTGAAGCGAATTGAAGAGGTGTTGTGGAAGCCGACTGGGAAAGTCGCTCCAGAGTGAGTACCGTACCGCCCTCGTTTCACCGCTCAAAATTCAATTTAAGAGAGTTGGAATCTCATCAAGTCACATTCCAAGGAGCCGGAGGTCGTCGTCCTACTCTTCACCGCCACAAAAGTTCAGTTTTCGGCAAAGAGAAGCAATTTGTCGGCTCTCCGTCCGAAGTCGCACTGCTTCGCTATGTCGACAAGGTCTTCAGTGTTCCGCACATCAGGCAAAAATACCAAGTAAGTCCATCTTTTGTCTAAAAAACCAAGTTTGTCTGAATTCAGGTCTGCTACGAAGTGCCCTTCAACTCGCTTCGCAAATGGCATCTGATGGTCCTGCAGGAGCACGGAGCGGAGTTCGACGAAGATGGAAACGCGCCGTTTCTGTTAATGCTGAAAGGAGCGCCCGAAGTGATTATCCAGAAATGCTCAAATCTGGCTACAGAGAGCGGAATTGAAGAGCTGGACGAAGACGCGATGATGGACTTCCAGGACGCCTACGATCATTTCGGAAACAACGGTCGTCGTGTGATTGGCTTCGCGCACATCAACTTTGTCGCCCCGAAGGACACAAAATTCAACTACGAGTCTGGAAATGTGCCGTTGGAGAATCTGAGCTTCCTGGGGATTGCGGCGATTATGGATCCGCCACGCCCGGACACGGCAAAAGCAATTCAAATGTGCAAAACCGCTGGAATCAAGGTCTTCATGGTGACTGGCGATCATCCAACGACCGCAACTGCTATTGCTAGAGAAATCGGTTTGATCGGCGATACGGAGAAAGTGGTTCCGCGTCGTATGGGCAAGAGCGTCAAGGTGAATGTGGTTGAAGAGGACGAAGAAGACCGCGATTGGGCTACCGTACACGGCAAGATGCTCGCTGATATGACCGAAGACGACTGGGACGAGCTGCTCTTGCATCGCTATATCGTTTTCGCGCGAACGACGCCTGAGCAGAAGTTGTTGATCGTTGAACAATGCCAGAAACGTAACGAAGTTGTTGCGGTGACCGGTGATGGTGTGAACGACGCTCCCGCTCTCAAGAGAGCGAACATTGGCGTCGCGATGGGTATCACAGGATCGGATGTGGCTAAACAGGCGGCCGATATCATCCTCATGGATGACAACTTTGCTTCGATTATCAAAGGAATCGAAGAGGGCCGCTTGTTGTTCGACAATCTTCGCAAGACCATCGCCTACACCTTGACTCATTCGATGCCTGAAGTGGTCCCGATCTGCTTCAATTTCCTCTTTGGGCTTCCGATGGCCATCACGGCCCTTCAGGTTAGCAGCTTGAATCTTTGATTGAAGACTGGTTTTGTCCTTCTTAGATTCTCAGCATTGACCTCGGAACGGAGATCACACCGGCCATCTCGCTCGCTTATGAAAACGCCGAAAGCGACATTATGAGTAAACCGCCGAGAAAACGCACAACGCGACTTGTCTCCTTCACTCTGCTGCTCTACTCGTACGTCATTGCCGGCTCCATGGTGATCATAGGCTCCACAATGGCCTATTTGTTCGTCTACTGGTACAACGGAATCAACCCGCTTGATCTGTTCTTCACCGCTGCCGACTATTTCAAATATCATTCAGTTGGCAATTTTACGAGCAACGGCAACGTGTACAGCGAGCCAGAACAGCTGCACATCCGTGAACAGGGCGCCGCTGCCTACTACTTGACGCTGATTATGTCGCAGGCCTATCATGTGTGGATGTGCAAGACGAGAAGGACGTCAATCTTCACTCATGGCCTGAGCAACATCGTCACCATTTACGGAGTTATCATTGAAGTTCTGCTCGTTGTCATCTTTGTCTACGTGCCAGGAATTCGATTCATCATGGGCGCAGCTCCTCCGCCTATTGAGGCAAGTGCATTCTGGGTGCTTTAGTGAAATGACCGCATTTTCAGGTCTGGTTCTTCTCGCTTGGCGTTGGAATCTGTCTCTGGGTCTACAATGAAGGCCGTAAACTTGTCATTCGTCGAGATCCCCAGAATACGTGCATTCATCCGTTCAAGTGGTGATCAGAACGCTGTGCTTTGGATTATATGTAGCTGTTCGTGTACTTTTATAAATTGAACAATAAATCCTAGTAGTTGACAAGTTTGGAAAGAGAGTCGGACGATCAGAGAGATTGACTTTGCCTGTAAATTGCCCTTTTTTCGCAGTCATTTGCACGAGAACTTTTGAAGGTTAGACCAGAATCTTCGGTCACGAGAACAAAAAGGCCATTTAAGACTATTAGCACAGCAGCTAGTCCACGCGAGCGACTATTTGGGCGTATTTTGCTCCGAATGAGGCCTACTTCCGTAGGAACAACATCTTGGCCTTTGAATTGGTTTTCCCAGCTCTCGCTCGGTTAGAGCCATCTGCTCGCTCCGTTGTGATCTAAATTGTGATCTTTCCCTTCATCAAATGTTGTTCTCTAGTTTGTAGTTTTCTGTCTCCTTGTCTTGTGAGGCAAATGAACGACAATTGAAGCGAATTAATAAGTTTTGTGAACATTTAAACGATTATTTCTGTTTAAAATGCACCCGTGTGCCGTGGTCTAGTGTGGACGTGGTCTACACAAAATCGATTTATACAAGCAGATTGCAAATACCGTATCTCTCAACTAACAATGTGCAGTTTGGGGCTATCAAGGCTATCCTCTTGAATCTCAGGACTGAATTTTGGGACGCTGATCCTCTTTCGCAGAAGATTTCGTCCATTCCGCTGGAGAAGCTTCGGCCACAAAGACAAAGAAGGCATTCGTAATGAAAATCACCGCTGCTATAATCCAGAAGAGCATCGCCCACTCGTCAGCTTTGTTGTCCGGCGCTACAAGCCTAACGAAGGCCGGCAGGAGGAGGACAATTGCGCTGGAGATGAGAGAGTGGATCGACATGACAAAGCCGACATGTTGGCGAGCGACCATTTGGGCGCATTTGACGACTCCGACGCAATTCAGGCCGCTGAAGGCGATCGCCGCCAAGTAGGCGAGCCAAGCGACGAAGGACATTTCGATGGGTATGAAAGAGAGAGCGATGAAGCAGAGGGCCATGCATCCCTGAGAGATGATCGCGAAAGTGATCATTCGGGATTTCTCGCTGATGCAGGTCGCGTGGTCGGAGAAAGGTCCCGCAACAATCTTTACGAGACAAGAAGCGACGTAGGGAATTGCAGTAGCGAAGCCTGTACTCTCGATCTCGTAGTTTAGGACCTAAAATTGATCGTTACATGCATTCAGGCGTTTCTATCAACTTTCCTTGTTCAAATAGATCGGACCGTACTGCATGAAAATGAGAAATCCAAGATTGCCTCCAACCGCGGACACCCAAACGCCCCAGATGGGCCAGTTGGTCAGAATCGCTCGGTAGGGAGTTGGCTCACGATGAGCTGAGATGCTTTTGCCGAGCTCGATCTTTGAAAGCTCCTTTCCGCTCACACAACTGGAAATTTAACTCCTCAACTTCGCCTACTACCATTAACAAACAAACCGGTGCATTCTGGGCGAATCGCGGTAGAAGGCGTAGAACAGAGCGCTTGCAAATAGGGAAATCGCTCCCTGGAGGTAGTAGATGGATGGCCAACCAAATTCTGACACGCAAAACGCGCCCGACACAGGCATGGTGAAGATGGGACCGAGCTGAAGCAGTGATTACGGTACGGCTGATAAATGAAATTGGAACCTGGAGATGAATCGACAAAACAGAAATGAACATCCCGCTGCCCTTCAGTGTTGACCAGTGGGCGGTGATCGTACCCAAGGCCGGGAAAGAGAGAACCACAGCCATTCCCTGACATCAATTTAGAATCGAAGGCAGTTCTAAGGTTCAAACCTGCAATACACGCATGATGACGACCCAGATGAATCCAGCGGATACTGCCAAAGGCGTCAGCAGTGTAGCTACGGCAGAAATTGTACAAACAACAGTGAATACAATCCTAAAATTGAATTTTCAGGCATTTTGAAATCTTGCACTCACCTCATTCCATACAGCGACATCAAGGTGGTTATCGGCAGAGTCCCGATCAGGGTTCCCACCGCGACAGCTGAGAAGAGCCATCCCTTCTCGTCCTCGGTGTAAATGGAAGAAGTCGAGTTTGCAGTGCCGTCGTTCATGCAGATTACGGTGAAATTGAGCGCCAGCGAGTTGGAGACCACAGCCGTAAGACACACAATCGACACGGCCATCACGGCGTATCGCGTGGAATCTCGGAAGAATCCGCGCTCCGCAGTCGTTCGCACTTCAGATGACATTGGACTCTCAGTTTCTGCAATGATTGCGGTTCATTGGGAAAGTGACGTTTTATGCTGTTTTGCGATCAAAAGCGATTATGATGCCCAGCAGACTACTCCATATTTGCATACGCGCTCTAGTTTGTTGCTTATGTTTCCGTCACAAAATCTAGTTTGATTCGAGAAGTCACGCTGGTGACCTGTTAGTGTAGAATTTCTAGTTTGTGCTAATCCCCGGGCTCTCGTATGCAAATTGAACAGCTGCCGAATACGGTAGATTGCCACGTACCGAGATTTCTATGTTTTGGCGTGGTGTTGGAAGTCATTTCAACAAAAAAGTTTCAATGAGTTTGGTGACCTTCCGTTGGTACAAGCGGCCGCTATCCTCAATCCGATGGCTATCACAGGTGAGCATTATTCCTTAATGTTAAGACTACTTTTCAATCGAGGGTGTTCGCGGAGAGGGAAGCACTGTTAAGCTGAACGGCTCTTCGCTGGGATAGTGCTGTTAACACTGTTTGCTGCTTTAGGATTCTTGGCACCAAAATGTCCGGCGCCAAGCATCATTCTGAATCATAATAAAACCACAGTTGCGTGTTTCCATTGCCGTTTTAGATTTCTTCTAATGAATACGATTCATTGACGCGATGATCCATGATTTTTACCCACTTATCTTTTGTGTAGTTTGCGCATCGCGGCACTTCTTTCATTGTGACAAGGCGCGAAGAATTCGCTTCGATTCTCATCGCGCAAACATGTTTTTGTGCGTTGTGGCCACGGACGACCAACTTTCAACAACACTGCAAGTCAATTCTGCTCCAAAGCATTCGTGCCCGTCATTTGCGTGGTATCGTGCGTGTTGATTTGAAGCCATATCACAACGTGCTTAAGCTTTGCTCAAGGCTACCGCAACTTAGTCGTTTCGCTTCGTAAATGGTTTACCAGGCTTCGTAGAGCGATGGTTAGACGCGTTTGGTCTAGCGACAAGTTGATACTGACCAACTGAATCCGTTAAACTCATTCCTTTAGCTGACTAGAATTCCAAGAAAATCACTGGTCTTGGCGCGATTTGATTGCTCGGGTCAGCATGGTTTGGCGGTACTTTGACCGTTCTCGTCGAAAATGTCCAATTTCGGAGGTTTCCAGTGATTCTCGCAGCATGAGCGTTCCTCGCGACCTCGAATTGGTCTAAATTGACCCAGTAAACAGAGGTTTGTGGCTATGTGGGTGAGAAACGATGAAAAATCGAATTTGCGGTTTACCGTAAAGTCCACGAGTGGTCAGCAAATGACAATTTTTTGCCTTTTCTCGGCCAGATAGCCACAAACCTGTGTTTGGTAAGGAAATTTTAGAAAAATCTGTTACTTCCATTTTGCCCTTTTTGATCGTCGTAGAATAAAACGACGAGAGACACTTGCAGACCTCCTTCCCGAATCATAAATCGGAACGGAGGCCACGTCGTTTCATGCGCTCGACGTTCGCTCACCCCTATTCACCGCCTTCTTCTCCCCACCTACATGCCATCTTGCGTGTTGATGAATAAATCCATTAAATTCAGTCCTTAAGTTCTCGCAGGTGGCACTATTTACTACCTACGTCCACTGCTCTGAAAATTCACGTTTTTAGCGGATGTAGCGTACTTTACAGAGTCGTTGGCGTTTGCCGAGATGAAATGGAGCGTCCATACTCGGTGATTCAGTCCACAGCTATCACAGTCATAGTTGTTGACTGCCAAAGCTGAAAGAGTTCATATTTTAACCCTAGATTAGCTTTCATAAAACTCCAATCTCTGCATTTTGTGTTTTCCACAAATCTCGGCTAAATATAGACCGTTTGAATCGTCACCGCCAAGTTTTCAGGTCGTTTTTGTGACGTCGTCAATGCAATTCTCACAAATAATTGGTTTTATTCTGGAAAATAGAGCTTCTGGGATTGTTTGTATTGCGTGCTGACGCGACGGGTCTCCTTCTCCTTCATAACGCGATGCGCTTTTAGACTATGAACGGCTTTCTAGCTGTCGAACTTCAGCCCGATCCAAAGCTGTTCTTGCCGATCGTCATCTACGCCGAGCTTCTTTGCGACATCACCGCTCCGTTCTTCAATCTCTATTTTCTGTTTCTCCTCCGTCGACCTTTCTTTCACCTCAATTTGCGTCTTTTATTGGTAAGTACACGATTATTGAAAGTTAGCTCTATAAGGGGTGAGTCGAAAATGCGCCTAACATCGAAAATGTAGCCTTTTGCAGAGCCGTTTCTGTGGTATCAAAGTTTGATTGAATTTTTAACAAGAAATGCCACTTTGCGGCCTAATTCGGTCGCGCATGCATTCAAGGGCGAGTTTTAGCAAAACATGTTCTTAAGAGAATGCCTTAAGCCTTAATTCTATCTGTTCATGCTGATTTCGTGCAAATTGATGCACTGGCGGTCGAGAAACATCGATTTAAAAGGTGACTGATGGTTAGAGTGTTTTGTTTTTTTGAAATTTTGTTTTTTGCATTTTTGTGAGTTTTCAAAGCTTATTTGATGCGTAGTTGATGGCTTCATAACGCGCAAACACTTTCGGCGGGCTCCGGTAGCTGTGGATAAAGGAATTAAGGTATTACGAACAGCTTCTCGAGAACAGATTTTGCTAAAATTAGCCCTAGATCGTAATCGTAGCCGAGTTAGGCCGGTGCAGGCGCGCGAGTTCAAACGTGCGAACTTTAGCGTTCGTTTTGATTTTGGCAATAAACTTGACACTCGCATTAAAGTTGAGAGCCATTTTATAGCCTATGGCCATTTAAACCTTGAAATTCGAGCGAGCGACACGTAAATCTTGGAAAATTATGATTTTTTGATTTAAAATACGTTTTTCTATGCGCTAGCTCGAGGTAGCCAACGAGGATGGCTATCCGATGTCCAGTTAAATACTTGCATTAGTGCACAATCTATAGCAAGCAGCGTTAAGCTGTTCTCGCCCTTAAAAGTTGAAATATGGTCATCTTCACGAGCGTTCAGGGTCAATTCTCGCTCAGCCTAATACTGATGAGCATCGCGCGGATACTCCTCGCTATCGACTTTCTCTGCCCATTTCTTTCTGAAATCGCGCTCCATGGATTGACCCTCTTCAACAATCTTTTCATCTACGCAATGATGGACATTTCCGTTCTTCTCTCCTGTGAACGCATCATCGCTACCGTATTCACTTCAAAATACGAAAAATTCAGTGTTGTTTGGCTGACTTTGCTCGTTCTTTTGCTCGTGGTAAGCGTCATTAGCGCTCATCTCTTCATATTACTAACGAATCGTTGAATTTTCAGTGGATCGGAAACCTCTGCATGACAATGAGTGTTTACGTTCTCATGCGTAAAAAGTTCAAACACCGTCCTGGATTGTTTACCAGCGCTAGGGAGAACGACACGGCGTTCATCATCTGCTCGGTGGTCATGTTGTTCAATGTACTTGGTGTTCTGGTTAGTTGAAAGCGCATTTATACTTCAAGCAATGCGTACACATTAGCACCTTTAGCCTCATCCCATACCGTAACTGCCTTAGGTTCAGGCTCTCTTTTACCCTAGTTCTTTTACCCTATATACCAGCAGGGTTCGTTTAACCATCTTTTATATGGTTATGTTCCAAATTCAACGCTAAGATTGAAACAAACTGTTCGCTACTATGAGGCACGGCCGCTTGAGCGCCAGACGATTGACCGCCTCACCAAATGCCCCCTTGTCTGTGCGTAGCGCTTAGCACTGTTCGGTATGTAACCTGGCACTTGGCTCGCTGTGCCCTACGAAACCTGGGAAGCCAAAAAAACTAGGCTGAATGACGAAAGCAGTCAGCCTAAGCTGAGCCTAGCGCGCAGCCTAAGCTTAGATGTTGTCATGCTTAGCTCTTTCTGGAATTTCCTGCGCCAGATTAAACTCCGTAACTTTATGTGATTTTTGATTTAGATAGCCGGGCCTCAGTTTATATAGTCTATATCTCGCCTAGCTGTGCACGGGTACTGTAGGTGGCCCAACGTTCGTCGCGGCAAGACCGAAACTATTGTGACAGAATCGTCTGAATCTGCGGATTTCGGGATTGCCGCGACGAACGTTGGGCCACCTACAGTACCCGTGCACAGCTAGGCGAGAAATAGACTATACCCACCCATAAAAGTCCACAGGAGCACAACGCTCTATCCACGACATTTCAGACGTTTCTCTTCATTCGGCACTACAATCTAAAACGCTGGAAGACCGCGTTGGCCAAGAAACTCTCGTTCCGCTACCAAGTGATGGAGAACGTGCGCACTGCGAAACAAGTGCTGATTGTGATGTGCGCAGCGTTTGCGCTGTAAGTCGACGTTCGCGCTATTCAGCGCTATTAATGCTCTGGTTTTCAGGAGCGCCTATCTGTACTTCACACTCGCCTATATTCTAATCTCCAGAAACACAAAATCTCTACACACAGTGTTGATAGTCCAGATACAGGGGATTCTAGTGGCGATCTTTGCCAATCTGCTGCCCTGTTTGTTCATCAAGTAAGCATTTTCACTCCGATACTGACGTGACGTTCAATTTGCAGGACTCATCCCAAAATGTGGGCGGCCGTGAAGCGTCATTTGAAACGTGGGAACAGAGTTGCGTACACAATCAGCATCACAGGACGATCAAAGAGTTTGGCAGAAGCAGAATCGAAGATTTACTTTGATTTGCTGCAGAAGAGTTGGGATGTCCGTGTACAGAGATAGTCGGTTGTTCTTGAGTTGATGTGACCCTTTCTGGTCTGTATTTTCATAAAGCGCGTTTCCTATATGCCGTATTTTAGGCAATTTGACAAGAGTTGGCTGAGGCGGTCTTCGTTAGAGGCAAACAGCCGCAAATTAGAAAGAGACCCTGAGGGCGCTTTGCCTAGTTTTTGGCTAACCAGGCTTCGTAGGGCCATGCCAAGTTTGTCCGCTCATGCGGCATGCACCGTCCACAAACTAGACTAAACTACTAAGGCAGTCAGCCTCAGCCCAGCTTCGTGCAAAGTCTGAACGCCCTACGATGCCTGGAAAGTCATAAACTAGGCAAAACGCCCTCAGATTTTTGACTTTAGGAACGCAAGTTCGAGTAATCTTTTGAATTTGTGTTCCATAAGACTGCATGAAATTTGTGATTCGCTGCGCCGCCGTAGGTAGATGCCAGATGCACTGATGCAGATATCTTTTCAAATTGCGCACAGAACCAATGAGCAATGAAGCAAATCAATAAAAGGCCTGGCTGAGCCCGAGTTACGAGCCGGCTCACTTAAAGCTAGTTAAACAATAATTGTATTAGAGTGACATTTGAGATCAACCCGTCGGAAAATGAATTTTCGACGAAAAACACTGAAAAATGAGCTAAATTAATGAAAAGCTCACATTTCGAAGATTACTGCAGCTCGACAAGAACGTCAAGAACGTCTTATTTTACCGTAACAGCCTATGGCTTAGCCTGGCTGGTTTGGTCTAGTTATTGGCTTACCACGCTTCGTAACTTGGCACCAAAAGATCTATGTACCAAATTCATTGGGCGCCAAGTTGACAATATCGAAATCGGGGCCAGAAGGCTCTTCTCAGCATTGCCAAACCTGCGTGTAGTAAGTTTCCGCGTAAAGGCTTGTTCGTGTTCGTGTCCACCAACCGCTCTAATTATAGATCTCTGTTGCCAGCATGTTCAAACGACCATAGTACAATTCCGCGTGCACAAATCAAAGGAGCGGAAAATGCCAGCACGGCTGAATGGCGTTGCCATCGTCGTCCCCTCGAACCATTGCGTGTCCGATCCACACGCTCTCAAAGTCGCCCGAATCCCTTTTGAAATTTAGTTCTCACCTCTCGCCTGTCATGAACGAGTCGACACCTGAACTCAAGAGCTATACAGCTCTATTTCTACCGGTTGCAATCTACTTTGAGCTGTTTCTGAGTACGGTAGCGCCTTTTCTAAACGTCTACTTTATTTACCTATTGCGTCGACCATTTTTTCACCCAAATTTGCGGCTTTTGCTGGTCGGTTGGTCATAATTTGGAAGAACCCAAGCGTTTGGATTTTAGGCATCTGTTGGTGTGGGCGAAACGCTCATGAGTTTGGCCAGAATTCTGCTCATCATTCACCTAGTTCGGCCTTATCTCTCGGACACAGCCGAATACTCTGTGGCCCTTTTCCACAGCATCTTCGTCTACGGCTACATGGACGCGTCGGTGCTGTTCTCTGTGGAACGAATGCTCGCTACGGTATTCGCTGCGAAATACGAAAAACTTCAAAATGTGTGGCTGCCGCTGTTGGCAACAGTCCTAGTGGTAAAAGGCCATTTGCTAGCGCATTTCTATGGTTGACATTCTCTATTCGAGGCTCTTGGCAACACGCTACTGGCCATCTATGTCAACTCGATGTCACTCCAAGAGGGCAAGACGCGTCCAGGTGTGTTGACCCATGCGGTGGAGAACGATCGAGTTGTGCTTGTGCTATCGGTCGTAATGGTAGCGAATGCGGCTGGATTGATGGTTTGTAGCTTTCGGAAGATTTTTTTAAACTGCTCTAAGAAGAGCGATCCGACACAACGAGCGCGTGCGTGTATAACGCTCCCAACCAGTGAAGCCGACGAGTCGGAAATTGAGCCAGCCGGCTCACGGCTCGCTCTGATTTTTACTTAACGAGACCGCTCATGGCACGGCTCGATAATAGCTGAATTCAGAGTATCCCGCGCGAGGCCCGCGCGGGAGCCGCGCGGGAATCGCAAGCTGCGCCATCGCGCAAGTGTTCAAAAGCGGGACTTGCTGCGGCAACCGTGCGATTCTCGCGCGGGAACCGCGCGGGAATCGCAACCCCGCCTGGCCGGACCCTAGATTGAAACGACCCGCGGCAGCGATTTTTCCCAATTTCACTGTTTTTCTACTATGTTTTCGATGATTTCAGTCAGGTTTTCGAGTAGACTAACGTTATTTCATGCGGGAAATGTGTTTGCAGTAAATTTTTGAGATGGACTGCCGCGTTAACATGAGTTTTTTTGCGTTTTCCAACTGCAGCCTGGTCTGAAATAAGGTTTAAATAGTCATGAAGGCGCGCCTGACCGAAATTCTGGCCAATGAACGACTTTGGTGGGATGTATAGCTCCCAAGTCAGGCCTCGAGCTCTAAAATCTTGCTTTTTGATGCTATCAGAGGACTCTAATGATCGATAAATGTTGTGCAACCTCGTGGTGTCCTTGAATTGATATTTTCACAGCGCACAAATAAAAAAATCGAATGTTACAAGAGTTTCTTCAGCTGTCCCGCACATGCGCGAAAATCGCAGAACTCTGAACGCGCGCGGCGCGCTCGCGATTTTCATGTATGTTTTTAAAATAATAACTTTACTAGTGGTCTCGCCGCTATTCACCTCCAGTACTTTTCTACCTCCGCGATTCGCGCGGGCGATTTTCTGCGCGGGAGACTCTGAATCCAGCTAATATTTTAGACTAACGGGCCGGCCGCTGGGTTGGCTCTTTAAGAACTTTGGACAAAGACAAAAACTAGGTCAAACCACTAAGGCCGACAGCCTAAGCCTAAGGCAGTTACGGTATGGATAGCGGAGAACGAAGCGAAAAACAACGGGTCGACGAAATTGCGGAAAAAAGGAATTTGAACGATGTCCATTTCGCGACATCGCTTTAAAAAAATTTTTACTAAAAAATCACCGGTCCTGAGGCGATTGATTGCGATCTCATGTACACTATACGGACCTCTTGACCAGTTCATGCCGAAATTATTTACTTCCGGCCGTTTCACGTGAATCTGCAATCTATCGCCTCAGGACCCATGTTTTTCTGGACCAAAGTATCAAACCCCCCGGGGAATTCTTCAATGGAGATCTGTCCAGTTCCACGACCCTTGCCACTGATAGTCGTTGTAGGCATTCCTCTTCATCAGTCGCTACAATCGTCGCCGTTGGAAGACCGAACTGCAGCAGAAACTCTCGCATCGATACCAGATCGCCGAAAACTTGCGCACTGCGCGGCAACTCTGCATCACTCTCTTCGCTGCGCTTTTTCTGTGCGTTCCTTCCAAACAACTTGTCGCTGCTCAACCCGATTTTAGTGGATTGTTTCTTTACGCTGTTAACCTCTACGTGCTGATCTCTGACGACGCTTCCAGCTTCGTTGCAAGGTGTCTCGTGCAAGTACACTATTTGCTGAACGCGTTCTTCGCCAGTTTGATGCCTTGCATGTTCATAAAGTAAGTCGTTTTTCCGCTTTTGGAGGTTGTAGCTAGTTTTGCCGCTTACTGAGATGTAACTAATTGAGTATACTGTAGGACGCATCCGAGAATGTGGACGACTGCAAAGCGTCATTTCTGCTCTCCGAAAGTCGTCGGAAAGGTGATGACAGTAGCGGCGCGTTCGAAAAGCGTCCAAGGCGAAGATGGAAACACCTACTTCCAGCAGCTGCAGGAAAGTTGGAGCACCCAGAAGTAGCAATCGCAGCTACCGTAGCCCACAGCAGATCTCGTCGCTTTGGCTTTGCGATTATGTATGCTCATAAACAAGCAAGATAAACAAGAATACTGCGCCTATTTATGTTAGTGACTTAAGTTCAACAGGAATGATTTAGAACGAGAAACGAGTTAATTAAGTTAATTAGTTAATAAACAGTTGGATTTGTGTACTATTCCTCGCGCAGCACTAACTCTGAGACTGATCCAGGATAGGATTGAGGTTAAGTTTGGCTTGAAGTTTAAGTAGTCGAAAGCGGACCATTTGGTGAGTGCGACTAATTGGGTGATTAGTCGGCAATTAGCATTGAGAGCTCGTGTTTGATCGAGAGTTGAGATTTAAGCGCGTTATCGAAGTAAGACGCGAGAGGGAAGCGCATAGTTAAGAAGTTATTAACTGAGTTAAGTAAGTGAAAAGTACGTTACTATAAACAAGCAAGATAAACAAGAATACTGCGCCTATTTATGTTAGTGACTTAAGTTCAACCGCAATGATTTAGAACGAGAAACGAGACCTGAATTAATGGTCCTACAACATTTCGGGAACTTAGATAGACTACAAGTCTAAGGTTCTAAACCCAGTTCACTACTACATGTTTAAACGAGATGTATGCCTCATCCAAGACCTTCAATAACTGATTAATTTTTTGTCTAGCCGACTAACAAGCGCTCTGTTTTGAAAGGTTGTTTCTGTCTTTTCCACACAATTCCACAATTCCAAACAAAATTCCACAATTCCTTTCGCTGAAGGGATAAGTAAAACAACTCCTGTACAAGATAAGTACAAAAACTGCATAATACAAAGATCCCAGCTTGTGGTTTCTACGAAGCGTCTTGGCGGTTTTGAATCTGCGAGCCAGTTTCTCTCACAAAGACTAAGAAACAGGCGAAATCAAGTAAGCGCGGTCCACAGATGGGTGTCCTTCCATGTTTCATATCTGATTCGTGACAGAGAGAGTGAATAATTTGTTTTTGCTACTCTCAAAAAGGTGATTAATGCGTATTATACTAACAGAGATAGTCGCACGATACACTGAATCAGGGACGTGAGAGAAAACCTTTAATAACACGTTGTTATAGTATAACAACTCTTTTTTCCACAACACTCGGACTATTCGCTTGAAAATCCCGAAGAATTTGTGAATTGGCGCTTCGCGGATGGTTCTATTTGTGTAGCCCTTGTCACCTTCAGTCTCCACTGTTGATGCAGAAAGCGATGGGAACGTGTGTCAATTACTCCGTGGAAGAAACTTTGCAATCTGGAAACGGGGAATGAGACAGTGACAACTCGATTACGGTAGCTGGTACGGTGAATTGAATGAATAAGTAAAAAAGGTGATGGGAACGCAGAAAATCACCAAAAGAAGACCGAGAAAATAGTTCAAACTGGAGCATCTGGGTCTTTCTGTGTTGCTTTCGCTTTCTTCTTGAACTGAATCAGAGTTTATGTAGCCTTGCACTGGGATTCGGATGTTGGAAGTGGACTTTGAAAATGACCTTAATCCAGAAGACTTCCGCTGCCTCTCCCAGCAACAGATCCAATAAAGATTTCGCCCGAATGCCTCACTTGAAGAGGTCAAAGCGGTGGTTCAAGTGCTAAACAATTTCGTGATTTCCCGAATTCCGGATGTCAATTAGAGTGAGTCAGTCATGAAATTCAGACAATTAACGATCATCTCGTCAGTCTGAAAAAGGCGCCTTTGGAGTTCATTTCAAGCGAGTTGACTCCTCAACCCTTGTGCTCTCGGTCGTCCCACGTCAACGACTAATGCGCCGCTCTTCTTTTAGCATAACTGTGCAGTCGCGCCAACAATCAAAATTCATACAAAACGTCATTCCACCGTAGACCGATTCGCCAAAACACAGCTGAGTTCTTTCCCATCAGCTGGGAACGTTCACACCAATTACGCGACTTCCACTGTCTTTCCGCTCTCTCCGCCCCTCCGCGTGATCTACAGATCGCTGTTCTTTCCAGTTTCGGCGCAGCGATGCGGGACGAGCAGTACATCGGCGTGGTCTATCTCTTCCTCGGAGTGATCTACACGTTCCCCGCGTTGGTCTGCATGTCCGTCCTGATCCAGCCGCCGCTGGTGCATCAGTCATCGTTCAAGATGATGTGTTTCATCGCTTTGATGGACGTCTGCAATCTGATCGCCTGCTGCTTCTTCGCAGGCGTGTACTCGTTGACCGGCGCCAACTTCCACAACACTCCCAGCATGCTGCTAGTGGGCCGCGTTTCACTGGCGCTGTGGGTGTCCTACTGCGCCATCAACATCTTCCTCGCCTTCGACCGCCTCGTGTGCTTCTCCTCGCTGCGCTGGTCGCAGATGCTCTTTGCAGGCAAACGCACCTTCCTCTGGATCCTGCTGGCGCTGATCGCCGGCGGCCAGATGATGATCGAGTTTGACGGCCAGCAGCGCTACCACTACGACTCCTCCATTGGCGGCTGGCGCTTTGAACTGCTGCCCGAGGGCACGGTAGGTCCCACCAAGCGGATACGGTAGCGACCACGCGCTTTCAGAAGAACTACCGGCACATGTTCATCAACATTGGGACTTTCGCGACGCTCGTCCTCCTCTACTCCTCCATAGTGTTCGTCGTCTTCAAGAAATCCAAGCAGGACAAGCTTCAGATCCAGGTTGAGCATCCGCAGCAGCAGATCAAGCTAATCTCTTCATTTCAGGCGGCGTTCCAGTCGGCGGCGATCTGCGGCTTCGCTATGGGCGCCGACATCTTCTGCATCATCGTGCAAAACATCGCCAATCCCTCCGTCGGAATGTGCTACGCAGCCAACTTTGCCTGGCAACTCGCTCACGGTCAGTTTTGTAGGCAATACCGTAATCCATCCGATGATTTAAGGTGGCACGGGCTACGCGTGTCTCATCATGAACAGAACGATTCGTGAAGCAACAATCCGCCACTTTTACGGGATTCTCCAGTTGTTCGGAGTGAAAGACAACATGAGGATCACCAAGGTTACAACGATCACCAACTCTCAGCACGTGTGACGGAGATGTGTTTATCGATAATCCCGTGACGTCCACTATGGACGCGTTTCCACAACTGCAGTTGTGCAACTCGAGTGATCTTTCTTTCCATTTTTGCAATTTTAATGGTTAAATGCCGGGTGACTAATACCACCAGAAGAGCCAAATAAAATTGTCTCAATCGCCATGTTTCAAACAAAATTAGACGAATTCACATTGTAGATGAATTAGTTAGGGTTCCGATAATTAATAGACAAGCAACGGTAGATCGCGATCTCTGGTCGTATGAAACGGAATCTGAAACGGAAAATTCCTTAGCTTCTCAATTTATTGTTCTCATGCCATTTCTACTTTTCCCACTAGGTTTTCGAACACACACCAAAAACAAATAGGACAACCTTTTGATACAATCATACTCACAATAAAAGACCATGTACATCACTTTGATCATCACAACTACCTTTTCTGCGCTTTAAAGGGACATATACATCGCTCCAAGAAGAGTCGCATATTTCGTCCATCCCCCCGCTACCTCGAATTGGTCTACATTGACCCAGGTAACACAGAAATGTAGCCGTTCGACTGAGAAAAGCAAAAAAAATCACGTCTTTCCAACATGCGCAGCTACTTCTAAGTCAAAGTCGACCAGGCAATCATGAATTTTCGTCGTTTCGCGGCCATTCAGCCACAATTCTGTGTTTACACAGCATTTCTAGACCAATTCGGGGTCGCGGGAAACTCTCATGCCGTCAGAATCGCGCGAAACGGCCTGAAATAGACAGAAAACGGAGAGTCAGGCGACTTTATTGTTGTGACGCCGGGGAGTGTTGTGACGCTCACGATCACAACTCCGAACACTCGACAAATATGAGGATTCAAAAGTATCATCGGGTCTCGAAGCGATATTGAGGTGTGACGATGTAAACAATGGTGCGATGTGTGTGTGAACTGTGTGTCGTCGACTGTGTGAAGCAGTAGTGAAATCAAGCGACGCTACTCGTGTGAAGCTGATACTATTCTCAACGTGCCTTTGATCGTGACTCCGAAGACTTGTGGCGTGACAACTTCGCACAAGCAATACTATCAAGCTCAAGCTCGTTCTGCACTACTTGTGCAATTTATTCTCATTTCGTGTCGTTGCTTAACGTGTTTTGTTTGTGGTTGAATAAACCATTTGGCGGTTAACTGTATATTGCGAGGCCATTCAAGTCCCGCGTGGCATCCTCCTGCAAAAGAGGACAAGGCGAGCCTACCCGCTTCTACATCGATGATAGCTGGGGATCTTCGGGGTCTGCTGGCATTACAATGTGGAAGGCGCGGAGGACAGACTCTGTCACACAATGTATCCAACTGAATGACAAAAACGACCAAAAATTGAGTAGATAGAGTTGAACGGCGAGATCCGGAGAGATCTGCAGCTTCTTCGCATGACCTAGAGGCTCCTTGACGATGGCGCAGACTTTGGAGTCCGGTTGAGAGCCTCTGGAGGCGCTCAGGGGTGGATGGAACTACGGCATCTTGTTGTTCCAAGGCTTCTAGGATGAGGGCACTGACCAGGAGAGCTGTCATACCTGCTATCTGACGTAGGATCAGCTGTCTGCTAGCCCCTGTTGACATCTGCTTGGTGCGTGTCAACTTGGCATCCAGTAAACCTAATTTGGCGTCACACGTCTAGAAGTTGCTTTACGAAGCCTGGTAAGCCAATAACTAGGCTAAACCACTAAGGCAGGCAGCCTGAGCCTTAGGCAGTTACGATATGGTTAGCCAAGAACGCAGTTTAAGCGCGCAACGACTGCGACAAAGCCTTTCAACCCCAACTTTATTCAACGCCACTTTCAGCTACACTATCTCCACGTGCTATTCAGCTGATTGAAATGCACATTTGTCTCCTGTACTACAACTGGACGTCGCGGTGTTTGAATATACGCCCAAACGCCGTGGGTCTTCTTTTTTCTCGTAAAATGACGTTTTGCCGTTGACCACATTCGTGGATGCGTCCTAAAGCGCTTGCTTATGACGCTCAGATCTGATGAACTCACTTGATGAACAGCCCAGGCATCAAAATGGCCAAAAACGCAAAGAGCAAGTCGAACACCTGCCAAACGGCTTTGTGTGCAATTGTCGATTGGGTCGACACAAGCGTGTACGTCTCAGCGGCGTAGTAGTACACTCCGAGACCAAATGCGGTCAGCAACACGATGAGCAGCTGTTTTGCAGTCCGAATATTCTCGGAGATCTGATAGCGATGAGTGAGTCTCCGCTGCAATTCAGTTTTCCAGCGGATTGCGTTGTAGCGACCGATTAGAAGAAAAAACTGAAATTTGGAAATTTGAAGAGCAATACGCTCATTAACACACTGACCAGCAATCCAACGATATTGAGCGCGAGACCAATAGTGAGCACTAGGACAACGGGGTCATACTCCTTTGCGCTGGTAATCAGTCCGGGTCGGGTTTTCTTCTTTCGCATGTAGGTCATGTAATGAACGTAGAAGGAAAGACCGCTGTTCACTATGACCTAAAACAAAACAAAAATCTGATTTCAGCAGCGATTTCTAGTGATGGAAGCGTGGACTCATTTTGTCGAAATCAAAATTCGCACGTTCGCACCGTCTCGGCTGCACCGCATGGAGACAGCGTCGTCTTCAGTTTTCAACAGGAAATGCCACTCTGCGACCTAACTCGCAAGGCTTCATTCCATCTTTTCGAGCTGATTTGGTTGAAAATTCAGGCAATGGCGGTCGAGAAATATTGATTTCAAAAGTTACTGATGTTTAGAGTCGTTTTGCTGCGCTTTTTTGTGATTTTTGTGCGTTTTGACAAGTCGCGAAAATCGCGAAATTAAACTCGCGAAAGTAGTGTAATGACACCTCCATCTCCAATAAAGAGATCTTGCCAATTTGGGATCAGGGAGCGGATTAATATGGCTCCACCACGAGTGGTTCGCGATTTTCGCGCCTTGTCAAAACACGAAGCCGAACTACCGACTTTTCCGGCGATTCGGAATTCGTCTAAAAAACGCGGAATAATTGTTAATTATACGATCGCTCACCACAAGTGGGGCGGACATGGACAATAGTAAATGTGTTCGTCGGGCTCCGGCAGCTGTGGCTAAAGGAATTGAGGCCCATCAAAACAGTCACTTTTAAACTTGTTGTTTCTTGATTGCCTTTGCATGAATTTGCACGAAATCAGCTCGAAAAGATGTAATGAAGCGTTGCGAACATCTTCTCGATAACAGATTTCCCTTAAATTAGCCCCTAGATCGCATGAGTGACCGTGTTAGGTCACAAAGAGGCATTTCCTGCTGAAAACGGAGCGCGAAGTCTGCATTCGGTGCAGACGAGACGACGCGAGGATTCGAACGTGCGAACTTTAGTGGCGGTCGTTGGAGTTGATTGGCGAGTAATCAAGTGACAATCAAGTCATTTGCGAAATGGATGATTCTAGGCTGCAAATTGCCGTAGATTCCACGCGTACTTGAGATGGGTCGCAAAGTGGCATTATTCGTTAAGAACGGACTTTTTCGTTGACGGTTCGATTTCAGTAAATTATTGGAAAAATGTCGGAAAAAATCTCATTCACAGAACGTAACAAATTTCAAGACCAAAAATTCAAAAACAATGTAAAAAAGTTGAAACAAATGGATTAAATAGAGCATTAGAGATTTGCATTAACTTTATTTTTAAATTTTTATGATTTTTAAAAAGTCGACCAAGACAAAAATTGGAGTATTCATTAAAAAAATAT
>MQUG01000344.1:0-11657 GCA_007213375.1 Steinernema feltiae | reverse complement strand
GAGCGGACAGAATCCCGGCTCCTCGACCGCCTTGTCGAAGATGATGTCGACGACGACGGGGAGCACCGCCTCGTTCTTGAAGATCTCTTCCTCGAGGAACTTCTTCGCGAGCACCTCGAACGTCGTCGGAGTGATTTTGTTGAGGAGACCGCGCAGTTCCTTCGCCTTCGCTGCCACGGGGTCCTCGGCGGTCGCTTTGTCGCGCGGCTTCCACGCGTTCTGCGCTCTTTTGGGGACGAAAAGCGTTTCTTCGCGTTTTGGCCAGCCGGTCTTCGTCGATTCCTCATTCCGATCGAATTTCGTATTCTGAGGAGAGATTCTTCCATTTGCTTGACTGCGAGGAGTGAACTGCTTGCGCTGTCCGTCAGAAGTCGGACCGTCGTGCAAAGCGCGGTTGTTGTGCGTAAATCGTGAGTTCTGTTGACTCCGCTGAGCCCATCGCGGTGCGCGGAGCTCCTGATTCGTGTCGCGAGGGGCGAATGTGCGATTCTGACCCTCGGGACTCGTTTTCTTCTCCTTCCATTCGCGTTGCGCGGGCGCGCTGGCGATGTCGATTCCGATCTCGATGATTTTCGCCAGCAGCTGCGAGTCGGCTTCATTCAGATTCACCGAATTGCTGACTTTCATCATTGTGATTCTCGAGTAGACGCTGTCGCTGGGAGACATGATGATCCTTGGATTGTTTGCTCAACCAGTGTTTGATTGCAGGTGGCAACTTCGTGCTTATATGCACCACGCGCCCTGCTTGTGCGCATTGCTTTCTTCCTGTTCATGGCGGACGATCGGTGATCAGTAACAAGGCGCATTGCTTACCTCCAGGGGCTGCAGGAATTCGCTCCTCGTGGGAGTTGTAGCGTGCAACAACACGAAATCACGTAGCACCGCAAAGAACGTTCCTTGACGTCATTCAATTGTGCGCCTTATCAGCTCCATTTCGTTACAGAGCTCAGTCCTCCACCATGAAGTCGTGTGTATTATTCGCCTCCGATCATTTTTTGCATTTTCTGTTCGTTCTGTAACGTTAATTTCTGACTACAATCAGTGCGTTCCAGCGTCGGAGGTAGACACATGTCATGGAAATGCACACTCAATCGCATTCGACCAATTTTGCATTCGGTAAGTCACGTCTTCAGTCTTTGCTGCACGTTGGTCGTCTAGAAGCGGCTGTTCGCAAATCGTCACCGAGGAGTGCGACATTCCAGACGGCTCTAGTTATTTTAAAAGGAACGATTTGTGGCAAGCGGTGATCAGTCAAGCGGACTCGTCGAACCGAACCAGCATGGCCTCCACGACCTTCTTTGGCATCCAGCAGCGTCATCTGCTCAAAGCTCTCGTTGGAGCGGCAGCTGCCAGCGGCTCCGTCTACGCGTTCTATCCCCAGGAAGCGCAGATGAAGAGCGCGAAAAGCAGCAGCAGCAGCAGTCAGAAATGCGCCGTCGACCCAGAAGTGCTGAAGAGCATCGAGCGCGCCTACGAGAAGCTCAACGGACCAGAGGGAGCCAAGTGCAATTCGCTGTTGAAGAAGCACCTCACGAAGGACGTCGTCGAGAAGCTCAAGTGCCGCAAGACGCAGCTCGGAGCAACGCTGTACGACTGCATCCGCTCCGGAGTTCACAATCTTGATGCGGGCGTGGGGATATACGCGCCTGACGCAGAATCGTATAAGGTGTTCGCGGAACTCTTCGACAAGATCATCGAGGAGTACCACGGATTCACTCCGAAGCAGAAGCAACCTCCAGTCGATCTCGGCGAGGGAAAGAGCAAGGTAGGACAAGATCTGTGACGTTCATTTATGTATTTTCGTTTAGGATTTCCCTCCTCTCGATCCCAAGGGAAAGTACATCCGCTCGACGCGCATCCGCTGTGGTCGTTCGTTGGCCGGGTACTCATTCAACCCTCTGTTGAAGTCCGCTGACTACGAAGCGATGGAAGGCAAGGTGAAGAAGGCGCTCGAGTCCGTCGCAGACAAAGAACTGAAGGGAGTCTACTATCCTCTCACTGGAATGGGAAAGGAGACGCAGAAGAAGCTCATCGCGGACCACTTCTTGTTCAAGGAAGGCGATCGCCATCTGCAGCACGCGAACGCCTGCAACTTCTGGCCGAAGGGACGCGGCATCTTCCACAACAACAACAAGACGTTCCTGATCTGGGTGAACGAAGAAGATCACATGCGGATCATCTCCATGCAGGAGGGAAGCGACGTTGGCGCCGTTCTCGATCGTCTCGTTCGCGGAATCAAAGCCGTCGAATCGAAGGTTCCGTTCAGTCGCGACGACCGTCTTGGATGGCTCACCTTCTGTCCCACCAACCTGGGATCCACCGTTCGCGCCTCCGTTCACATCAAATTGCCGTTGGTTTCTGCTCGCAAGGACTTCAAGGTAAAATCAAATTTTCGGTATGACGATAACAATTCGGATGATTTTCTAGCCTATTTGCGATAAACTGAACCTCCAAGTGCGCGGAATCCACGGAGAACACTCTGAATCCGAAGGCGGCGTCTTCGATATCTCGAACAAGGCTCGTCTTGGGCTTTCCGAATACCAGGCCGTGAAGCAGATGTACGATGGAGTGAAGAAGCTGATCGAGATGGAGAAGGAGATGGAAAAGAAGAAATAAACGATGCTGCTGATTTTGTGAACCGAATAAAGCTGATTATCGACTGACTAATCGAGACTTCTGAAACAAACGTGGTCGAGGATTATCTTCGCAAGTCGGAAGTATCCAATCGGCATCGACGCTCCAAATCGGTGATTTGCTGAGTAAAATCGTATTTCTTCGATTCGGCTATCTTTTCCTCGTCAGTTTCTGTCCAGGAATTCGTCGGTTTGATTGCAATTGCAAATCAGTCACTAAATAGCTGTACATTCTGGCGTTCCTCGGAGGTTTGCATTGGTTTGCTCATTTCAACTCCGGCGACTTCAACGGCGTCCGTAATGTAATGCTCAAAACAAGACAATCCTTGTTTTGCGATCATTGATGGGCGATTATCTCCATTGTGTGCGATTTTTGTAAACATTTCGCTCCAAGGAGAACCGGAATTCCTCGCTCTTTTCCCGGCGAACAACGCGCAGCGAGCCTCATATAAATGCAAAACATGCAGAAACACAAAAACACCGAGTTATTTGCCCCCTGAAATGCTCTCGCTTCGAAATCTTTTCATTCTCTGTTTGGTTTTCCTTATCAGTTGCGTTGTTCCTAGTTCAGTCAGAAGGCGGAGATGCCCTCCAGGCGAGGTGTGGATGGATTGCGGAGGATGTGACAACACGTGCGAGTGCCCGAGTAAGAATTGCGACCCGGGCGAATGCCGTCCCGGGTGCTTCTGCGATTCAAGTTGGTATTTTTCATAGCTGCAAATTTAGATTTTTGTATTTCAGACGCTCCGTTCACAGTTCGACAAAATTCAACATGCGTCAGCATCTGGAATTGCGATAAATTGCGTTACCGTAAGCCAAGAGTCGTTTTCCCTACTCAATACCGTCTTTAGAATGTTGTCCGCCGTGCGATTCAAACGAGCGTTGCATTCTGACTTCCCGAGCATGCTTAAAACCGCCGTGCCCTCCTCCATTGGCTTCCTGCAGGCGAAATCATTGAGTTCAATGTAAAATTGCAAGCAGTAGAGTAGCGTGATAAATTGTGAGCATTTGACTGAAAACAACTCCGCGACAACAAACTGAAGAGTTGAAAGAGAATACCGAAGGAGCCATTTGTCAACTGAAGTGATTATTATAACAAAAAATGACGATTTGTCCATCTGCATGAAAAGTCTTCCATGACCCTTCTCAGCCAACATTTTATTTATTCAAAACAATCGACCCAACAAACTGAAACATTTAATACACACAAGCACTTAATTCTTTAGTTGGTCTAAATGTCTTCGCAGCTCGCGCCGATTTCCTCGGAAATTCTGATTTCCTCTGCCTCTGTAATGTCGCGGTGGCGGAACACCCTCCTCCAGTGACTGCCATGGTGTATGGGAACTGGCTTGGGCTTCCATCCTGCGTGGAGGCCCACGGGTCCCAAGTGGTTCTGTATTCGCACTAGACCGTTCCGGACCCAAAGAGCGTTCCCCTCCTTCGTTCCCACTGTCAGCTTGCTCCTCCAAAGGTTTCACTTTGCCGATATCGGCAATCATGTTCAAATCGAACTTTTTCTCTTGAACACATTCTTTCTGCCCTGTTTTCTTCGGGTTGAAGCGAAGCTTGTCGTAGACCATATCTGCCATTAGATTTGCTTTTGAAATGATGCAATTGCCGCCAGATCGCATATTCGGTTTGATCGCCACGACTTCGCGTAATTTCTCCAGAGATTCCAATGTTCCAACACCGGAAACGATTAGCTTAACAGTTTTAACTGAAAAATAAAAGATTATGGAATATTTAAGTGACCTTCTTACATCTGTAATCGTCCTTCATTTTTCGCATAGTCAGGTGGTGGACCGAAGTCATTTTCTTGACGTTTCTAATAATGCCCGGGTATTCCAACTCTTTCCCTGATGGCAATTCGAGCGTGAATGGCTCGATTTCGTATAGACGACGTCCCTCTTCTGTGAGTTCTTCGGTTTGGTGAAAATCCACTTCGAGTTGTGGTAGCGATTCGAACATCCCCGAGAATGTAATGTGATAGTATGTGTGATAAGCAGCCTGAAGAGAAATTACATGCATGAACACTTTCAAGCGGTTCGTTACCCTAGAAGCAGCAGAACAAACTGCTTCTGTTAAAAATTGAGCACATCGCAAAGGGGCCAAACTAATGCAACTGTATTGTTTGAAGTCACGAGAGCCTAAATACTTCAGAAAGTCCAAGAAAATGGAGCCTAAACCCCCAATGCGGCTTATAAGACTCTTCGGTGAGACATTCGTTTCATTTGGTTCAGTCTTAACAGAAAATCAGCACAGTCCAAAACTGCAATTAGAGATTACCTTTTCCAGCCATTCTGTGGCAGCGTTGTTACGCGCCTTTGGGTACCCGTCGATTCCATGGAGAAGCAGTAATGCGTTCAAACATTCCCAAGAAAATTCGCCAGAAAAGAGGTCGTGCTCATTACCCCACTTCTTCAGAAGATAGCACAATTCATCAATTCCTAAAGTCGAAAGACAGTTATCAGCCTTAAAAGAATGGAGCATACCCTCGAAAGCATCTGCATAGATCGCAACAAATTCTTGATGTTCGCGTATATCCTGTTTGCAAGAAAGAAATTCTTTTTCGTTGACTGGATTCTTGGAATAATCAATAATGTATTTATGCAAACGTGCGTTAAGAGGAGTTCCGGTAACACCGCTCCGCTCGGTTTTCTTCTGGAAGTGGTTTTCCCTCTTGATCTCACCCAGAATGTCCCAGCACACCCAAGCAAAGGATAAGAATCGTCGTTCCGCATTTTTCGCCAAGTAATAGCAGGCCTTGTAGCAAGCACTCGCTTTTCGCTTCATTTCCGAAGTGGGATGCTTGCAAAAACGGCGATCGAGGTCACCATCCTGTACCTTCGTTACGGTGTTTTTGTTTGGTCGGGTAAAGTCTTCGACTGTACACGCTTCAAATCCCCCAAATTCATCGAAAAACGCTCGTCGGGCTCTCTGGAAGATCCTGTTAACTCGTTGTTCAACGACAAAGTTCGTATTGAACATAGACATGTCATCGTTATCCTTGTCACTGATTCTGTTACGACATTTAATGATCGCGCCAGTAAAGGCTTGAGATTCATCTGCGATGCCATAGTTGTCAAGAAGGGCCTAAATTTTCATAGATATAACAACTGCTGAAAAAAAGTGCACCTACACTCATGCTGGCGTTGTAGGCATTAACTAATGTGAATGCGTTGTCAATGTATTCCTCAAATCCAGCAATGATAAGATCTTCATCTTCACGAATTGCACTGCTTAACTGATAATCAACAGATTGGGCAAGTACTCCATCGATTTCCTTCGCTCTTCTAAAAGCCAAACTTTCAGATCAACCTGTAAAATGATCATCAGATCTACCTGTAAAGCTGCCCATTCAGACTGCTACTAATATAAGCTGGTGCGTTGTCACGTTCCATAAAATCAGGGAAACGGTCGGGTTGCTCTGGAGGCATTCCGTTCCTTGGCCTACGAGTGAGCTTCTCTGGGGGTTTGCCAGTCTTTGGGAAATCGACAGCCAAGGAGTGTTTGCGAGCAATTGCAATGCAGACTTCGCTATCAATTCCGTACAAATCGGACATGACAAGGAAAGAATTAGCTATAGTTCCAATGGAATCTTGCTCAATGTACGAAATGTAAAAGTCGATCATTTTTGTATTCTAAAGATTAAAAACCTTGAACCTTTAACTATTCGGCGTATCCTCTTACCACATCACGCTCGTCTTCCGGATTATTCACTACGACAGGCTTCGGAAAATCGAGTGGTTCTTCGTTTCGATCAAAAAACAGTTCTGGGTCCCACATGATTGCCTGGAATTTGTCCGTTTTAACAGGTTCCTTCTGGCTACACTAACGTATTCATCTCCGTCCAAATCGGAACCGGCCATTTCATCCGGGTGGGGTCGATGTCCATATTGTGGGAAGACAATGACATCAACAAGATGCCGCAACTCTGGAATATTGACGGCTTCAAACATTCGGACATCACCAGAAACGATAGAAGGATTCTTTGTCATAAGAAGAGGGCCTTCAAGGATATGCTTCGCGGCACCTTTTCCGGGAGTCTTTGCGATAATACTCGAAGTGACCTGACAAAAGATCTGTCCGTATTGAAGCAAACCAGTCTCGTCGATCACACCAAAAAGCATGCGACCTTGGTTTGAGGGTATCTGAACTTGAATCTTTGTTCTCAACTTTCCTGCAAGATACCGGCATTGTTTTCATAGCAATCTGAAAGGAACTTACGCAATGTGTATTGAACACAGCTTTGAATTAAAGAACGGAAGAACGGTTCTTCAGTGACAATAAACCCCTTCTCGGTGGAAAGATACCCGAAGTCGATACGCCTGGGAAGTTCATTAAGACGTTCTCGTGCTTTATGCTCATCTGTCAAACACTTTCCAAGACTTTCCAACTGTATATCCAGGAGTTCGTGAACTCGAGCACAAAGCCGATTGTGTGTGACTTGATTCTGCATAGCAGTGACTTGGTCCATAATATTGATCATAGGTCGATTCAAAGACATTGGCGTCGGTGCACTGTATTTAACGATTTCGATTTTCTCATCACGAGGTGCCTTGAATTTCTCTTGAGAGGGACGGAAGAGAATATCACAATCAATTCGGTTTTCTTCTTTCTGCAGTTGCGCAATTTTGTAATCAGCGATGAATTTCTTCACAGTATCGAGATATGGATTCACACAAACTATTCCCTTGATGCCACGGAAACGAATCTAAAGAAAACATTAGAGTGACAAGTCTGAAAACATGTCAGCTTACTTGAAAAACAGAAGGAACGCATTTATCCAAAGTCATGTCTTCCGCTATTTTTGAGGCATAATCATACGAAATATTGCCCACACCATCAGAGAAAGTATACTCTTTGTGCCCCTTGTCCTCTCCACCAGTGACGTCAGCAATGGTTTTGTACATGGCCCGTTCTAGAGTTACGTCACATCTCTACAATCAAAAGTGAGTGAAAAATGAAAGACATGAAGTTTACCCTCGCTTGTGTGAAACATTGACCGAAACGAGACATGAACTTCGGAATGTTGTCGGTGTCAAACTTTCCGAACTGAGCTCGAATCTTCTCATGAATGTTCTCTCCTGTGTCAGCGTTAAAGAAGTAGCATCCATTGTCACGCATCTGCGAATTCGACGATCCCATATACTTGTAGAGTCGACCGGCAACGACGACACCATTCCGCAAAGCTTCGCCAACAGTTCTTTCAATCAGGAACGATCCGCACTTGTTCCCACGCATGTGCTGCGAATCGTCATCTCGAAATTGGACACGAAGCGTTTGATCCCCGGTTTCGTCGTGAGTTCGCAAAAAACGATTGCCCATGAGCAGTTCAGGAACGACGAGTAATTTTCTTGTTGGCGTGATCACAATTTTTCGAACCCTCTGGAAACCTTCCTTCTTCTGAGCCTGTTCCTCTTCGGTAATGGCAAGACGTTCCGCTTCAACCTTTGTCAAAATCTTATCGAAGACTCTGTTTAAGTTTCGTATTTCAAGATGTTCGTCCAATGTGTTCAACATTCGCTCGAGGGCTTCCAGCGCAACGCGCTTGTCTTGCACAAAAGAGGTAAGCACTTTGTTGATAAAATCGTTTCGATTTTTGATTGAGGTTAGCAGATGGTCATTGACGATTGCGCCACGAGAAGACAGAGCTTCAATAAGATATCCTAGACCGTAACAATCTTGTTTCACAATTATTCGCTTCAGTTTCTCATCAGCCATGGGAGAGGGCTCGTATGGCAGAGCATTTTCGCTCGCAACATTGCAAAACTCCAAGATGATGTTGCAACGTGTGCGAAGACGACTGAGACAGTTGTACAGTTGTTGCTTCTGAATAGATGTTATGTAGTGGATTTTCCTGGGTAGTACCACTCACCGAAATTCCCTTAAATCCAAACATCAACACAGGACAGTCTGAAATCGCCTTAGGTGGAACATTGTTCCTGTCCCAGGACAGGAAGCGTTCGGTTTTCTGAAATCCGTGATCCTTCTTCTTCGACTTTTTGATTTCCACTGGCCAGTTCAGGTGCAAATAGACTTTTACCCCGCGCAGCTCATTTCGATCCAATTCGTCCCAGTCAACTATGATTCTGCGAATCGAGCTGTACATGACGTGTACGTAAACACATGCATGCTGCCATTCCTCTAAACAAAGACCATCCAATACGTACACCATAATCGAGATGAAAACTTACGAGAAGTCTTCGTGGGCGGGATAGAGTATCCAAATTTGACTTTGAGCATATTCCGATCGTGTTCAAAGTCTACGAGGATTCCATGTGTGTTGTTCTTCGCCCTCTCGCATTCGTTTAGCACGTCGAGAGTCACGTTGTCTTCGCTGAGCTTGAAGTGGTTGATGAAGCGAAAAGGGTTCATCAGATTTCCCAAGCAGAAGAATTCGGTCGGAATATTGCTGTCATCAGGACTAAAACCGGATATATAGTTTGCAGGATAACTTCCAGCTAAACTTACATGAATTCTCGTTTCAAAAGGTTGAAATTCGACAGCTGCATAATAGAGACAATATCCTTTCGATTTGATGCATTCCGGAAACGCTTGTTCGCTTCGAAGAAGTTGTTAACGAGAACAAAAAGTGCCGCCTCCCAATCTGGCGCCTCAACGTCCACTGAAAATTCTTGGTAGTCGGGATCAAAGTCGCGGGACACAAGTCTCTTTGGCACGTTCTTTCCTGTCCTCACAAGATCTGATGGACATCCTCTCGAAAGACCCTACATGTAGTTTATGTGAATTAAAGCATAATTCTGGGAACATACATAGATGACCAAATCCATATACTCGTGGACTTCCGCGTCAGAACCGAAAACTGCTCGCGAGTTTTCGTTTAGCGATTCTGCGAGTATCTTCACCTGGCCTTCAACGGCCTTTTTCTCAGCGGCCATCCCTGCAACACTTATGAACAGTTATTAATCGCTAAAACAGTCAACGGTTATTATTAGGGAAATTGAGCGACAAAGTCAGATCTTCGAAGTTCCTGTGCCATTTACGACAAGTATGCATAATTGAATCACTCGGATATTCGCGCCCCGCACAATTTCGAAACAATCGTCATGTGACCGCATATGCTTTTTAATTTACACGCAGAATATTAATCTTTTTCGCGAATTTCAATGTTCCACGAGTTGAGTGGCAATATTGAATCGCTTGACTCTTCCCCTATTTGATGGCCGGCCGTGAGGACCGCACCGATCTGTGCAACCACGCCAGACCACAGGATATAAGGAAACAAAGCGAACATTGACCGTAGGCATGCATCTAAAACGGTAGGAAATGAACGAGTGGAGAAGGGAAAGTCGAATATTTCGAATATAAAAAGTGAGAATACTTCGCTCTCAAAGTATTATTAAAATTACTGTTCCAAACTAACTAACTGTGTAATGTAATATCAGTGCCAACTATGCCACGCCTTTCTTATATTCAAAAATCCTAGTCACAAAACTCAAACACGACCACAACAAATATCACAAGGAATTAAAATAGCAAACATTGAAGAACGAATAAGCGGCTAAATCTTTTCTCCCTTTGCTCGTCCACGTTTGCCACCATGTTGCGCCCCTCCTCTCGCTTTGAACTTCCGGTTATCACGCTGTTGGCGACGTAACTGCTTCGTTTCATCCTTCACTTGGTTAACAGTCTAAAACGATATGCCAGTTGTTGTAGGGGAGTGATACAAACCTCATCTGGCACTCGCAAGGATTTCACCGAAGCTCCTCTAATGTAAACTTGGGGAATTCTTGTAAACAGATCTCCACCCTGAATAGAAATACCGCGTAAGACACGACCAGCTAGCCAATGCCTTCTACCTTTGCTGTGCAGATGGCGTCACGAAGAGAAACGTTCATGAAAGAGTCGCATGAAACCAAGTGGCCGTTGTAGGTTTCGCCGTTCTTTACTTCTACAAGGATCGGCTGATTCTGAGCAGATCGCAATAAAGAAATCGGGAAAAGCTAGATAAATGAATCATGAGAGATTTGGCAAACTCGCTTGAAACTTACGACCATATTGGAGTGGCCCGAGGATGACGAGCGGCTGCGAATTAGAAGCCTGAAATTCTGACAAATAGCTGTAAAATACGACAAAAATCGTAAATGCATACACCAACACAGCAAATAAATTGTTTTTTCGCAATTTCAAAATCCAGAGCACCCGAAAAGCGATTAATAACGCCGCACCGAACCCGTTAAATTCTGCGAGTGTTGTGGGAATTACTAATTTTCGAAATATCTGATCCCCGCAGGATGTTCCGAATGAGTACGTGTCGTGATTTTGTCTGGCCTAAACGTTTGACATTGCAAACAGATTTTCTGAAGAAGCGATTGTTGAGATTCTCGGACTGAGAAAAGTGAATCGTTTTGGAAACAAAGAAATGTCTTCCGGTCAAAGTTAGTTAATTTTCGTGCAATTCTGTTCTTATTTTCGTGCTTATGTAGGTGGCGAACGACGTCCGGTAACGCGGATCGTAGAAGATGCCATGAGTCTGATGGAGAACCTGGCTATCGATCCTGATAGACCCCTTATGGCAGATAAGAAGACTCCGGGAACTAGCGGACGACCTGTGAAACTCCAGTCGAACATCTATGGACTTGTCCTCCCGAAGTTGCTGGTTCACCGCTACGACGTCAACGTATTCGCCCGTCTTGGAGAACGTGAAGTTCTTTTCACGAAGCGATCGAAAGAGGATGCTATTGCTACCGACCGTAAATCAAAGTGCCGTCAGGTGTTTGAGCTGGTTGTCTCGAAGTATCCGGCTTTCTTCGAACAGCCCAGGGCTGCGCTCTTTTACGACTGTCAGTCTATCTTGTATACTGTCAGCCCCATCCTCGTCTCGAAGATAAGGTAGTTTTCCCTGTTCAACAGTTTCTTTATGTACAGTTTGCAGACTTGTCACGAGCTCAACGTCACTGATGACGATCTTGCCGGTCATCCAACATTTAGTTCTCTAACTAGTGTTGCATTGGAGCTCAAGAAAGTCTCAGACAACTTCAGTCTCGATCTGGGAGAGAT
>MQUG01000343.1:0-25792 GCA_007213375.1 Steinernema feltiae | reverse complement strand
GATTTGTTTATGAGCCCGCGAACTTCCGACCCTTCCGCGCGCTTTGTTTATTCGCCAGCGGAGATCGCCGACGGCGGCGCGTTTTTGTATCCAAAGGACGACGACTGTGGGAACGCACAGGGCGCGGAAGGCGAAAAGCAAAGTGCACAGCAGATAAAGCGAGTATCGCCTTTCTCAAGTGGTATTATCTCTGCCGAGGCGGAGAGCACTTCGGCCCGCGATTTCTCTCCGAGGCGCCCCGAGACAAAGCCCATTAAGATTCGGCAACGTCGCATGCCCAACATGGCGCTACGCAAACAAACAGCATGTGGTAGCAGCGGACGGCACTCCATCTCCGATCCCTTAAACCAACAAAGCCATCTGATGACTAAAAAATCGTTTTATTGACCGCAAGCGCGTTGATCTACGCGAGATGCATGGCTCGACGACGACTTTTTCCAACCAAATTAACCGGCAAATTGCTTCGCATACTCAGATTTTCCAACGACTTCTCTAGCTGCTTGTTCTTGTCGTTCTCTTCCATTGGGCTGGCGGTTATTTGAGAAAATCTCGCTTGCTCTGGAGGAGGAGATGTGAATGTGAAGTCGGATAAATCTTTCCTTTCCTAGAAGAGAATCACTGAATGCTCCGAAAGAGAGCGTCGCATACCTCGATGGAATCGTCGTCAATGGAGTACGATAGGGAAATCGAATGAATCAACGAAGAATCGTCCTGAAATAAGCAAGCAGCTTGTGGAAATGCGTGGGTGGGAGGCACCGTACCATAGATAAGTCTTCACTGGCCGACTGGTATTCGCTTTCTTCCATCTCCTCAATCGGAATGTCCATTTCGTGGCTTCCAGAGTCCTTCAGCTCATTCGCTTGAGTGCAATCGAACGGCGCTCGTACGAAGGATTCGGAGAAAGTTAGGTTGGAGGGCAAACCCTGCATCATCCTCATATTTTCCTGCAAATGTCGGTTCTGAAACAAAGAGACGATCTGGAGATTACAGGGCTTTATTGTTCACACCTGAAGCACCACATCATCGATCTTCTTGTGCAGCATCTGGTTCTCCTTTTCCATCACGTCAAGCTGCTTCTGGATCTGAATGCGTTGGGCTGTTTCCGCATGCAGCCGTTCAAGCAGCTTCTCAACGTCCACTTCGGTCTTCTTCTCGTTCGCGACCACCGTGTTCTTCACAGATCGAACCATGTCGCCGAAGCTGAGAGTGGAACAGCTGTTCTCTAGATATCTGAAAGCACAATCACCCGATCTGTGGCACATGCACCTCCATACCGCTTATCAGGACGCAACTGAATGAGAATCGCAGATTTTGCAGTTCCTCCGAGCGAATCTTGCAGAAGGTACGTCAGCTTGGACTCTCTGTAGGGCGCCTTGTTCGTGTCGGATCCTTTTGCGAGACATCGCACGACTTTCCCGAGCACGTGGAGCGACTGATTGATGGATCCGGCCTCCTTCAGCGCTGTGCCCTTGGTGTCGGCGTCTTTCTGACGCTCCGATCCGGCCAAATCGACGAGATTCAATCGAGTTGTCCGCGTTGACTTTGTGAAAGAGTCGCCGACCGACTGCACGATGCGAAGGGAGAAGACGACGTGACTCCGCGACGACACCACATTCGCCTTCGTAGCCAACACGCGCCGATTGTTCCACGCCTTCTCAACCGTCTGAATAACATCGATTCAAAAAATCTGAACAGAAATCGCATCTTACGCTCAGCAGCTCATCTTTCGAGTGCGCAGTGTACTCTTTCAGCCCTTCAGCGTACGTCGAATCGCCACTGGAGCGAATCTTGAGCTTCCTTCCATTCACGTTGAACAAATCGAACATTTCGTCGTTGTAGATCTCCAAAAGCGAGAAATTCAGCTCGAACGACTGCAAATTCCTCCTCTGAAAACAAAGATTTCAAAATCGTCTGCGGTTTAGCGTCTTACTGAAAGCACATCGAAGAGATATCCGACGGAGAGCGGAATGAGTCCTTGCGGCCCAGCGCTGGGACCCCACATGGTGTACGTCTTCCCACTACCGGTCTGTCCGTAGGCCATCACAGTGCCATGGAAGCCGTCGTTAACGCACCCGTCAATGATCGGTTTCGCAACCACGTCGAACACTTCTCTCTGCAATCGCAATCTCAAAACCGACAAAATCACTCCAGAACGCACCTGTGTGGATTCCTGGTCGAAAACGGCTTCGAACGGAAACGACTTGATCGTCTTTTCGCATTCGACGAGAAGATCTTTGCCTCTCGCGCGAATCGCAAAGTTGCGATTCTCTGCCGTCGACTTCCGAACTCGTGCTGCGACGAAAACGTGGCTTGAGACCGAGGAGATCATCCTTCATACGACCGTTTTTGACTTCAGAAACGAATGAATTGCGCAGAGCAGAGGTGCGAGTCATCTCGCATGCAAAATCCGAGACGTCTGAGTTTACTGAGATGTCTGGAAAACAGGAACTGAAAAACTGAAGTTTCTTCGGCTAAGTCGGTCGATTGGTCGATTTCAATTGATCTGCCACGCAGCATCCCCCGATCCTCTTGCGTTGCGGAGAGCGCAAGAAACATTTAGGAGTGAAAGTGAAACATTTACTCGCAACACATACAAAAACCCAAATTGCATCATGAGGTCCTCTCCTTCGAACTCTGCGTTTTTGTGACGTCTTCCACCGTAGGATCCTCCCTCGAATGACCTCCGACAACCGAAGCGCCGAGGTCGTCTTCGTTCTTGAACTCCGATTCGATGTCCTTCACTTCCCTCAGCGTTTCTGGATTCGTCAATACGTCGAAGACCATTCTCTCGTCCACTGCTTGCTCGTTGACTCTAAACGAGTCTTTAGAATCGATCAAGCGCCCTCTGAAACTCACTCTTTGTAGACTGAAGCAATTCTGCGGCTTTTCATCCGAACGTGCTTGTAGAATGCGCCTGCGGGTTCCCAATCGAGCGGACCTTCCAGCGTTCCTCCCTTCTTGGTCACCATTCCCGTGAACGTCTCGATCACGAGCTTGTAGTCGGGCACTTTGAAGTAATTCAGTTTCCGGAGATGCTTGTAGATGATCACGCTGTCTTTAGGACATCCGATCATCACGTCCTTCCCAACGTTCGTCTTTGTGTTTTCCACCTGCAGTCGATTGAGGCCTCGCCTAAACAACTTGAGAGCTACAGGAATGAAGGAAAACCGACCATGGAAGATCGCCGGTGAACATTTCAACGAAAATGTAGAAAATGGACCTGAAAACTCAGGAGTTAGAATCCACAAAACCTCAGAAAACAAACCAGATGTCGTCAGAGAATCCGGGTTCCTCGCTCCGGTGAACAAAGACGGAGCAGTAGCGCGGAGTCCCTCGGAATCGGACGTAGCCGCGCGGAGGTCGCAGAGTCGGCTCGCCTTTTTCGTTTTTGATCTGAAAACGCGGCGGATTCGGACGCAAATGACCGCAAATGCTCACCTTGATTCTTCGCGCCAAACCGAAATCCAGAATGAAGAGAGTGCTCCTCGAGCGCTTTCCCGTCCCCATCACGAAATTCGCGGGTTTCACGTCGCGATGCACGAAATCCGGCCTCGTGAACGTCGCGCAGCGCTTCAGTCATCTGCTTCGCGATGCGCACGCTCGTGCTCAGCGTGAACTTCTGCTGCGGCGAGTGGTCGCGGAGATAGCAGCAGCGACGGACCCAGCAGCTTCATGACGATGAATCCGAACTTCGGGGTGCTGCCGCTGTCATAGAGCTTCGCGACGTGCGAGCTCTTCGAGAGACTCCGCATGATGAGCGCCTCCATCTTCAGCATCTCGCCGTCTTCCTTCCGCGGCTCGAATTTGATCGCCAAGTGACACTTCTTCGACTTTGTTTTCATGTCGATCGCCTCCCACACCACGCCACACGCGCCTTCTCCTATTTTTCGAACTAGCTGAAGTGCAGAGGAGATTGAGATGACGACCTATCGCGTCCTGCCTACCTCCCATCGGTTGCAGACCAGAAGACCGACTTCCACGGGCAGCTGCTTCACCTCGTTCACAGTGGTCATCGCGAAGTCGAACCGAAAACGAACGAAATGAGAGTACACTTCTTAGAGGACCGTTCGTTCGCATTCGAAATCCCTGAAATGAAGGAGACGAGAGAAACGGGAACTGTGTGACACAAACGAAAAACACGAAATGAGACAGAAATCTGTGAGTGAAAGGGAAAACTCACTCAAATCACTGCGGGCGCCATTTTTGGATCTTCCTTCTGTTGAGTTTGCACTCCACCGACAACCGTGCACTCCTCTCCCCTTCTGCCACTGACTTCTCCTGCGTTAGTTAGTGACAGCGCGCGCAGTGCGGCCAGAGCGCTACGGTGGCGTCCCATGATCACTTGGAACAATAGGAATCCCTCAAAGTCGTCCGCTCCGCCCGCTAACGATGTTGTCGTCGGTGCACGTGAGGCATTAGCGGCGACTGTTTCCGCTCGACGAAGAATCTCCGAAAGCGCCTCCGCTCACTCGACCGCCTTCTTCATTCACGCGCCCGATTTGATTTTCGATGTTCGTTCGCCTCGGGCGAATCCAATTTTGGCGCTTCTTTTTGCTTTCGCCCTCCGAACGAACGCCTCCCGCTCGCCACTTCATTTCGCGGTGTTGTGGGACGATCGACTCGTAAAAGTAGTCCCTTAATTAATTATTTGTTCTAGGCGATGACCAACGGTGACCGCCGCTCAGGCGCATTAAAAGCTTTTAGAGGCGCAGGAGGCGCAAACGTCGCCGCCCTTTACCTCATCGACGCGTGAGTGATTCGCCGTCGCGGGGGTTTAATCGATACGGTAGCGCACCGTGGAGCTCATTTCCCGCCGCCTCGAAACTCAATTTCGCTTATCACACGAAACAATCAGATTCATTAAGCGAGAGGTTTCGCGGTCGGAAGCTCCAACGAGGTCTGAAGACTTCGTTTCTCGCCAAAAGTCGCGCTCCTTATCGTTTCGTTCGTGTTTGCAAGTCGTGCGCAGCGGAGCGTGCGATGCAGAAACGTGGCGCTTCGTAGATCCGCTGAGCTGACTAGAAGGCCACTCGCGGTGAGGTGCATTCACGCTGCGGTTGACTATTTGGACCTGCTGCTGCCGTCCTAGGGTGGTTTTTGAGCTGAAAACAAGCAGATCAAGCATCGCCTCTCGCGGCGCGACCACCCAACTCCATTTTCGCCGCATTTCGCACCTACGATCGAGAGTGTAAATGCAATTACCCGCGGAGCACCTGTTTCCAATCACCGCGCTCCCATCCCCTCCTCCCTCTGCAGAGTTCCTTCTTCGGACTTGCGCCCGCGGCGACGGTCATTCGGACGATGTTGACTTCTTGTTTTCCGCCCATCAAACGTCGCGAAGGCGTCAGTCTTCGCGCGCGCTAATGAAGCACAAGTCGTCGCGCGCTTCTCCAATCGAATTTCCCGCTTCGCGGATTCGCGCTGTCGGCACTCGCGCGCTCGTTGTCTCCAAATAATCGCCCGGGCGCGCGGTCAACAAAGTGCAATTAAATGGAATTAGGGTGAAATCACGACTCGCGCGGCAGCAAATGCGATTAGACGTTTATGGGTGCGGCGGAGAGCAGAATCTCGCCTCAGGACAAACAGCGCATTAAGCGGGGCGAGGACGACGGCGACGGAAGTGAGGAGGGGCCACACCGAGGTCACTTAGTGCACTTTGCGAGATGACAGCCTCGCGCGGTTATGTGATCTCCGCTCGCCGGATTTGCGGTTCGCGTATCCGTTTCCAAGAAACTCTTCGTTTTGGAATCTGCTCGCGTCCATTGGGAGCAGATGAAGGGATGAAGGTGTGCTTTGAAGACTTGGGACCTCCCTCATTCTCACGTTGATGCTCTCTGATTGGAGTTTTTCGGTTTAATCCACTTTGCTCGTCCAGCGCGACGTTTGTTTTAAGTCTGCTCAATCGTCGTAAAAGAAGAATTCGCCTGAATTTGAAAATCTCATTTTCGAACAACGGTTGGCGGAGTCGATCGACCAAGAATCTCCTTGCGTTTAGAGATGCTTTCGATTGAATTCTTCAGTTATTTAATATGTGTTGCTTGGATGCTAAGATGATAAGCACCTCCTGTAGGGCCTATCAATAGGATCTTGCGCGAGGCTCGGTTTCATTGGATCTGGGTGTCAATCTAAGTCTGACTCTCGTTCGAGAACTCAAATCAGATGTCCAGTCGGTCAGGGAGGCAGTCGCGAAGTCTCTGCTGAGAATGCGACCGGTCATTCCTTTGTTTGACCATTTGCTAGTTAGCGGAACACTCTTCTGGGGGCCAACTCTGCAATCCGCAGGCGTTCCGTGTGAATTGTGTGATGTTTCTCGTAGTCGCTAGGAAAATTGCTTGTTTTGAGGTCCCCCATTGCTTCCCAGTTGCTTTCTGTAAATTCTAGCGCTAATAGGTCAACATGCAAGCGGCATTCTGCGCTATTGGACGCTGAAAGGAAATCGAGAGTCGCAGAATGACCACAACAATCATAAATCTCCGCTCTTCGGATCTCCGTCCACCGAAATCTCCGCCTGGTCACCGTCTAAACGCCGTTCTCCGTCGTCAGCTTCCGCGATCCATCAACTCTCGCAACGCATTCTTATAAATAGGTAATCTGGAACGACCAGCGCGCCGCTAATTTCGGAATCGCCGGAGCGCGGCGACGATTAATTCTGGTCGCCGCTCCGATGTGACAATTCCTCAAATCCCCTTATCGCCGATCTATCACCCGACTCCGCTTGCTCGCCTTCCCGGGCGGAGTGTTGCTTCGAGCTTCGTGCCCTTCGCTTCGCCCCGAACACTGCGGCGCGCATAATTAGATGGAGGTGAGCGCCGCATTGATTCGCGACTTCCGACTCGCCGCCTATCGCTGACCGTTTCGCGTTCTTTTAATCAAATTCAGATTAAATCAGCCTTTTGGAAGTGACTGCGTTGTATGGTGAATGGCGGTTTTCGCAGAGATTTAGCGCGCGAAGGTGAACCGAAGCTTCAATTCCATTCATTCACTCGTTTCCGCGCTGTTGAGGGGTGCGCTATTTCAAATATCGAGGAAGTTGTGGCAAACGCTCACAATCAGCCTCAAACAGTCGGAGCACATTCACCTTGCACATGCGCTGCTGGACCGAACAAAACTTGACCGAGTGGTGCTGAAGACGTTTCACCGACACCCTCGCCTTCAAAATACCAGGAGCGATTGGATCCTCGGAAGAGCATAAAGCAGTGCTCTTCCCGCGCATTTAGTCTTCAATCAAACCCCGAAAACGTCATCATCAGGTCATCAGGTCCTGCAAATCCACTCCGAAAGGAGCGAAAATCAGAGATTGAACGGAGGCAAATGAATTCCTCTTTTGAGAAGTGAACTCGCGAAATCAATAAAGTTGTGGCGGAGTTGTCGGAGTGATTAATGGCGGAGCGTCACGAGTTTCGAGGAATCGCGCCTGGCGCACTCGAATCCTCTCACTTGTTATCTCTCTGATCGTCCGACCAAATCGCGCGTTGTTTTCGCGCGCATTCAATCAACTTTTTCTGCTTTCAGAGAGTTTTGTGGACCGTTTGCAGCGCTCAGAGACCACGGAAATGAGCACAGAGGTGAAATGAAGGAGCCAATTCTCCTCTTTCTGCTCGCGCTCCAAGCGGCCGCCGAACGCGTTGCCAGAACGTGGCGCGATCGCCATCCGCAGCAACGACAGGACCGCTATTGTGAGTTCTTTGGCTTGATTTCTTCTTCACGAGGGTCTTCGCCTACTCTAAAACGTGCGAGAATGCAGCAATTTCAGTCCAAATAACCAATAAATACGCGTTGCAGCGGCTAAATCCGTCAAAATCACGGATAATCTTGTTTTCTCGACGGTGCAGACTAGAGCTCGCTGTGCTTCGCCTCCACTGCTGTTTGCTTGTTTCTCTCCTCGCAGATATCAAATATCGAAATGATTAATATCGCGCGCTAAACGAATTTAATTCGTTGCTTAGCAATTCGGTCAATTTGATTTGTTAATCACGTTTCTCCTGACCCTCGCCACGCAGCGTTCGCTGAAAGCTGCAACGCAGAATGTTTGTTTTCATCAGCTCGCGCTCGCGCATCAGAAGAACTCCAAATCAAATTATTTCGAGTCTAATGGCGACTCTGCAAACGCTGCGGAGTTACCGTAGTGCGGAGCTTTGATTGCGGAACATTTTTGATGACTTTTTATGCGCTTTTGAATCGCATTTAGTGCTTCCCTGCGCAATGGCTCCCCTGAGACATATTGGAACGATTGCAGGCGCTTTGTTTCGTTTTGCCGCCAAAATGTTGCGGTTTAGAAGCTCCGTTTTCGAAGCTTTGCTGTTTCCGGCCCGGAAGGCTGCTTGTAGATCGCTCAACGGTATCTTATCAAACCGCAGCTCTCTGGTTGCTCGCACACTCGCGATCCACTTTACGTTTCTCCGTTTTTCGTTTTTTTATTCTCTTATTTAGCGCAACCCAAACGGAAAACTTTGCCCAGGCCCAAATAGCCCAATTGCACAATCGCGCTCCATCGAAGCAGTAAAATGCGGCGTTTTCCTGTAAACAAAAC
This sequence comes from Steinernema feltiae, assembly GCA_007213375.1. NCBI lineage: Eukaryota > Metazoa > Nematoda > Chromadorea > Rhabditida > Steinernematidae > Steinernema > Steinernema feltiae. Next base: position 17,262 of record MQUG01000343.1, on the reverse strand, counting down.
ACGAATTCGGCTGATGCGGAGATCCTAAGATCGGCGGAGGGGTTACAAGTGCTCTCCTAACGTGCTCGAGGATGTGATCGCCGCGGGCGGGAAGTCATTTCCCGGCTCCCTAAAGTGCCTCGGAAAGCGACTCTTTCGTCGCTTATCGACGTCGACAGAACGGCGGCGCCCGGGCGATGATGTTTGTTTGTTGCGGATTTCCCGCCGATTTGCGCTGTTTTGTGCCTTCAGCTCGTTCCGGCGTCTTCTCCGGTGATCCTTGCGAGAATTGGATTCCCCCGCGATGTTATAATCATCGACGCGGCGCGTCGAAAGGGGCGCCGCCTCCGGGCACTTCTCCTCCGCCCCATCGTCGTCACAGATCGCCTCTCGAGCGTATTAGGTGCGCGACCATTTCCTCTCTGGCGCACCCGTTTCCAACTTGTTCCTTGCGGCGCTTTTCTTTATTCTGATTGGAAGCGTTCAATTGGAAAACACGACTTCTCCCCTGAGGAGACGCGATTCATCTCTCGCGGCCAACTTGATTAACCGCGAACAGAAGAAGACGCCGCGTTTCACCACTCCGCCGGCGTCTTCCGCAGCGCCGAATCGCGTTTTTTGTGCGTTTTTGATTTATCCGCATCCACTCTTGACATGATTTCATTCGTCCGTGACGTTCCCGACGAGTCGTGCGCTGATCTGATGACGTTCAGACCTCAGTTTGTGAGTCCACTTAGCGCGAAACTCTGTGGAGTTCTTCTCAATTTGCGTTTTTTGTACTTTAAAGAATCTCCCTGTCCACATCTTCCTCTGAGAAACGTTCTACAGGAAGTTAATTAGCGCCTCATTAGCGTCAGTCGACGTGTGGCCGCAGAGATCAATCATCGTTGCAGATCTCCCGGTCCCTCCTTCCAACATTCCTCCCTCCGGGAATCCGTCGACGTCGGAATCGCGATTCCGAGAGTCGACCGCGGCGTCGGCGCTCCAGAATGCGTTGCGCGTTTTCCGCCTTCTCGTCGTCGTCTTCTCCGTGATGACCACGCAGTTCACGAAACTCTTCTCCTTCATACTTGCCAACGTCCACGATCCCCCGCCGCCTTCGGAGCAAATCGGTAATCCACTTGATCTGATCAATGCAAATCGCCGCCGGAAACGGCGCTATGAAGACACGCGGAAGCGGCGTTTCTGTAGGAGGAACCCCGGGCAGCAAAGCATTAATCACGAGAATCGCTTCTCTCATTTGCACCCCTAACGGCGTCCACTAAATCTCCGCCGCATTCAAGAAGCCGAGAAGCCCTCGGACGAAGGACGTCCGTCAATCGGTTCTCGCGACCACACGCGCCGATGAATTCAATTTGTCCAAATGATGGAATTGTTTTGTGCGCAAGCCGAAAATTGATGAAAATGGCCCTTTTCCGCGCTGGAAGGGCGGCAGTGACTGAGCACCGCACGTCACGCGGACTTCGAATCCGCGCGATTCAAATTATGCAAATCGGGAAGCGCAGGAAGGAAGGAAACGTTGATTTCTGCTCTGCGGAACCCCGTTCGCGCCTCGGAGAGCAGGATTCTGCACTTTTGATCCGCGCGCGACCTCGGGGGACGAGTGAGCAGCGAGTATAAAACGATAATTGTGGGAGAAATCGAGTTAGTCGAGGGCACATGTGGCGCGAGACGATTTTGGATTTCCGAAAAAACACCGCAAACGAGGTTTACGATTGGAAGAGAGCACGAGAGGTCCGATGTGATTCGAGAAAATTGATTTCTGAAGAGAGAACGTAGGCGGCGATGTGGAAACGGAGGCTACAGTAAGATGCCACGGTTTCTATTTCTGACTTTGGCTCTTAATAAGCGATTATGCAATTGAATGACCTTTTTCTATTAAAATCGAATTGTAAATGCTGAAATTGTGGAAGGGAACGTTGATGAAATCAAAGACAAACTGGATTACCTGGTGCTTCGCTTCTAACTCGAGTAACAAGCCTTTGGCTACCGTTATATGTAGGCGCTCGTTGCTTCCCGGATCTTCTTCCAACTCTCCTTTCAGCATCAGCAGATTCCTCGCTCTGAACCAAACGAGTTCAATCAGCGCTCGCTGCTGCCTTCTGTGCGCACTCAACCGTAACTTCACCGCCCATACACGCGTCCCTCCGGCGCTTCCTTCCTGTGCCGCGAACTCTCTTTCACTGCCCTAATCGGATTATCCCTCCGAGGCGCCTGAAATGAGCAAAGTTGCAGCGATCGGCCGAAATCTCGGCGCGTATTGTTGTTGCGGACACGAGGATTTGCATAGATATCGAGTCGAGTTGAGAGGTCTCAGAAGCGAGAGAGGCGAGTGTTCGCACTCTTCGCGCCTTCGAGAGACACTTTGTCACTTTGTCATCTCGAGAGAAGTCTTCCCAACTCGCTCCTTCGCTCCACAAATGTTTAATTGAAAAAAGTTGCGGCGTTGGCGGATTCGCGCGCCTTCAGATGTGCCCAAGATTCGCGCCCTGACCCTCCGACTCGCGCTCGCCTTCTGGCTGATGGTCGCGAAGGCGTTTATGGCCACCGACATTCTGCAGCTGATGGGATACATCGTCGCTAATGTGTCCGACATCTCGAATCCTGGTACGTTCTCTGCACGCTGCAAACGCGCTCATTGCGCCTCTGTTGCCGCTGGTGATCCGCGTGATTCAACGACCTTTTAATTGCGCACTTAATGCGCTGGAAGGGTGCAGCGATTATGCTCGGTGATGCCGACCCTCCGCTGGAGGTCTCAACCCTTCAATCCGCTACAATTTCAATTAACTCACTCCGTGTGCAGGCCTAATCGAGACCCTTCAGACCTCTTTAAGACCTTAATTTAAATTTAAGTGCCCTTTAATACCTCTAAACCCCATTTCCGCGTGCAGACCTAATATTTGTTCAGCGATTCGCCGCTTCTCCTCTTTCTTCGCTTCGCGAAATTCATTCCGAAACCCCTGGGACGTTTCGTTCTCTCGAACAAATGCATTAGAGAGACAATGAGGAGGATTTCGCGCGGCGTTTCGGAGGCCGGCGAGGAGTAAACAAGTGTCCGTGGCGTGTGCGCCCAAAAGGTCCCCAAGGAGGCGCGCGGAGCCGCGATTTATTACAGGAAAATCATTTTGATGAAATCCGCGCGATTTATGCGAAACGCAAAGTGCTTTACGACGACTTCGAAAGGACATTTGAGGGCGCCCGCTTTGTTGCATTTGGAAGGGGCCAGGTGGACGCTGATCGACGAGAATCAGCACACGTTTGGGTGCTTAAGAGGCAGAAAACAGTTGTTGGTCGACTGAAGCACCTGATGCGCGTGTTTTATGGCTTTGAATCCGTACAGAAACGACGAGTTTGGCCTTTGAGAATAGCGCTGAGGTGCAATCGAAGTAGATGCTTCTGGTTGGAAGGGCGCAACAGAAACACAGAATTGCGGTTATTCCAACTTTGGACTAAATCATACTAACCCGTTGAGCAGATCGGCCTGTTCTTTGAAAGTTGACCTAAATCCACCGTTTGTGAGGCTCCTCCAGCGAGTCTCTAGCGTATTCTCTCGCAAACCCTCTTTTTCGCTTATTTTCGTTTGCATCCGTCAAAGGGCGAACTTTCGGACGTCAACAGAGCTGCAATCAACCAGCAAGCACAACAAAAGCCCTTCAACATGACAGAGAATGCGCGCTTCTCTTCTCCATTAACTCTAATTGTTTTTATTGTTTGTTTATCTCCTTCCCAGAGGCTCCTCTCCCGCGCTTCCCCTCTTCCCTTAGCCGCTCCTCGTTCCTCTCCCTTCCGACATCCCCGTTTCCGTCGATTAAACCTCGCGTCACACAATTAATAGTTCGCCCTTCATCGTGGCAGGACGCAGAATATCGAATTTCACCACCCTCTCATCGCCTTCTCCTTGAGTGGAGCGAACGAAAGCGTTTTCCGAGCAGCTAATTGTCGGTTCGCGTCAAGAAAACCCCTGATCAGCATTGGAAATCACAAGGTGAAGCGGAGATTTATGAGGCGATCGTTGCGGGACCTACAGCGCGCAATTTGCATGATTCAACAGCATCCGATGTAATTACGAGAGGAAAGTGTTTCTAAGGGGAAACAAGGACGGCGGCGGCGTTGTAGCCGCTCAGAAAGCGATGCGCACTCACGCGGAGACTCATCGGCGATGCAAATTCAATTTGGCAAAAAGCAAAGAGCGAAAGCGGAATGTTTCGCGAGTTTCGCGCGAAATTAAAATCGAAATAAAACAGCGGAGCGCGTGAGACGCACTTTGGGGGATCTCGATAGATGCAGAGCTGAAGTGATGTTTAATGAGGAACAAGTTTCATTTTGGTCGTTCGCGTCACTTTTCGGTGCGTCGCAGCACGCTGTGTGGGCGAGGAAACGGTGCAACAATTAATTTGGATCCACATTTCCGACCTCTTCTCGTCTCTGTTTCCCTGAAATTCGGAGAAACGAAATCAAGAATTCCTATAGCGCGTGCTGATGGATCTCTTCAAATCGGAGAGGCGTAAATTGGTCACAAACAACGTTTACATCATTTCTCGCCATTTGTTGTGTTTGTTGCCGCGCGTTTGATTTGATTCTGCAGCTTCAAACGCACAAAATATCCCAAAAACGTCCCAATCGATCCCGAGCGCGATGAAATATTCATCACGTTTTCACTTTACAAACGGCCGACCGAAAACAAACAAAAGTGAATCTTTGAAAAACGCCTCTAATTCGCCTCATTGCAGCCTTTCGCATGCAGTGCCACAGCTGCATGAGTCCCTACCTGGAGGACCAGTTCATGTACATATCGCATCTCTACAAGAAGCCGCTCGCGTTCACCGAAAAGTGCGATCAGAACAAGTTAGTTTCGCGCCACTCGCGCACCCTTGAAGTGACCGCCGCGTTTCAGTTTCGACGACCGCTATGTGCGAACGAAAAACTGCTCCGACCTCTGCATCACCCTTCGGATGAACGATCGCGTCGGAGGTGAGCGCAGCCGTACCGGCTCTTCCCTCTAAACCGCCCTTATTCAGGCAGAAGACGGTACGGCTACATGCGGGGCTGCATGTCCGACATTCTGCACTACAACCACTCGGTGGTGCGGACGCACTCGAGTTGTTACCTGGTGCGACTGCGCGACCTTTTCGTCTCCAGCGACCGTTACGGCTTCGACACCGGGGATACGGTACAGCTGTGCACGTGTTTCGACAATCTCTGCAACGCTGCGCGACGGATATCGCTCGAGTGGAGTGCGCTGCTCTCCGCGATACTCGGCTACGCGATTCTGCAGAGGATACTGGGCGCAGAGGGCGCGCCGCCACTGTTATGATAGTAGGGAATTGTGCCACGCCGCTTTCTTTCATCACTCTTGCACTTTCGATGATCTCCGCTCTTGTTTGTGTTCTGCATTCCATTTGCATTTACTCAGAGTCGATAAATTTATCACTTTACCGTGTTTCGCGCCTAAAAAGGGAATTCGGGCTTTGCGAATGGAAACTCGACGCTCCGCCTCGCACCTAAGCGTCGCTTCCAATCGATTCCGTCAATGTCGCCGATTTCGCGTTGCTTCACTCCGTTTGTTTCACTTTTCCGTTGTTCGGCGCGTTTCACTTCGAACTTTGCCGCCATGGAATTGCAGTCAATTCCCGTCATCCGATTCAGCGACGATCTCGGATTCGTCCGTCAAGCCAAGGCTGAAAAGTGGGTTTACACTGATGGATCTTCGCTCATTTAGAGTTTTCAGTGTCATTGAGAAGCTGGAGAAGGTGCGCTTCCCCGCCGCAACTCGTCGTGCGGTCGAAGGAGGCGACGGAGGCGAATTTGTGAAGAGGAACGTGCAATTGGTGAGCATTTCTCATTTTTTGGCATTTTCGCTGTTTTGCTTTGAAAACAAGGCGTCAGCTGATGGAAGTGACTCTTCGGGATGATTGATGTGGCATAACGCGAGAGAAACTCAATTTACTGAATTGCAGACCGAATCGAACTACTCGGAATCAGCCGATGGAATCAAATTCAACGGATCTCTCAAGGCGCACGTTGACGGCGACGTCGCCTACCTTCCGAGCGAGCAATCCGAGTTTCTGATCATCGCCAGAATCCCCGAATCCTTCGAGGAGAGCGGAAAGATCGTCGCCATCAAGACGCCCTCGAACTTCGAGGCATTCGTCTTTGAAGCCGGCGTTTACCACTCGCTCCCAATCTCTCTCGACGATTCCAAATTGATCACTTTCATGCCTGTGGTGAGGGAGACCGAGATTACCCACTCGATCCCAATTGCCGCAGTGATGAAACCGACGGAGATCAGCGAGGAGGCCCTCAAAAAGGTGATACAGAAGAAGGAATTCGCTGCCGTGGAGTTGAAGCTGAAGGATTCGTTCGCAAAGAAGCAACTTTCGATTGAGAAACCGACCGCCGAGAACTTCGCGTCCTACGGAAAGCTCTACGAGAAGGTCGGCAACCACGGAGAACTCGTGAGTTACGGTAGACTCGTTGTTTGCTAACATCCTGGATCAATTCTAGGTCACCTGTCTCCCCTTCAACGGCCACAGCTGCACCAACAGCAGTCGCCTTCTCGTCCAGGACTTCCGCATGGAGTGGATCGACGGAGACGTCGCCGACACGAAGAAGATCCAGTTCACGGGTCTCACGGGCTCGTTTGCCGGAGGTCAGGGATGTCCAGGAGTGGTCAGAGACTCGAACGGAGTCATTTCCGCTGACGTAAATTCCGCGTTTCTCCGTCACAAGCGAATTTCCGTCATTTCAGTTGATCATGACCCGACCGGATGGATCGTTCTGCATTGAACCCGTGGCGGAAAGCGACGAATTCCTGATGTTCGTCGCCGCGCCGAGTGCGGAAGACAAGGAGCCGACTCCCGAGTCGTTGAAAGCATTCGTCTTCAAGGGAATGACCCCGATTCTGCACCCAGAAGTATGGCACAGCGTGCCGATTCCGATTGACGAACAAATCGTCTTCCGAGAGACGATTTCCATCACGAACGCGAACGTCGTGATCAACGTGAACGCGGAGACCGGAAAGGCGATGTGCGCGGCTTTCTAATCGATTCTGGCGGCTGTTGAACGTTTTAAATAAAGTTATTCTTCGCCGACCGTCTCACAGGTCTTGCACTGAAAATCCCCAGTGACCGAGGTTTACTGTTTCTAAGTTTATTATTCAGATAAAACCTGAATGTGGCGTTCCACCTAACAGCCCTTGGGGCTCCTCATCTCACATCGAATACCCATATACGCGTCATAAAATAAGTTACTATACAGAGTACAGTATTCGCTTTGGTTATGTACAAGTCGAGCTGAACGCACAGAGCTGTCAGCTGCTATCACAAATCGCTTCAAAGGCACCAAATCTTTTTGAGCATTTTTAAGTTTTCTCTTGGTTTCTGGGGCTTACGGTAGTCCGACGGGATTACGGTTTCTTCTCATCATTCAACGCCAACTGCGTCGCCTTCGTGATGAGTTCGTCCACGACGCTGCGAATCTCCTTCGCTTCGATGTTGTTTTCGTTTCGAGATTGAGCACCTGGAAGTCGATTACGGTAGACACGAGATTACCGCCACAAGTACCGTACCTCTGTTGTTGTTCGGGCGCCTTTTGTTGTTGTTACTGGCCGCATTCTGCTTTGGAATCTAAACATCGGAGATAAAGCGCAGAGCTACGGTAGCTTACGTCTGCTCCGTTCTTCGCTCTGTGCTCTACCGTATCCAAACGTGCCTGGCCACCTCCGCGCGGTCTCGTTGCACCTCCGCGTCCGTTGCGAGGTCGATTCTCGTCGCGCAGATTCAGATTCGGGCGTTTTGGATTGTTTTGGTTCTAAAACAACGCGTCTTTGCATGCGCGCAGCGGAGGTTACTGTAGCACCTTGTCCTGAATCTGCTGCAGCGAGAGCGTCTCCTTCTTGCCGCTGACGTCAACTCGCGTGAGGCGACCCGCGAGCGCTCCACCGCGCTCTTCTTTCTTCGGAGCGCTGCGGTCATCGTGCTGACCGCTCCGTTTGCTCTTCGTCGACTCCGTGCCGGTGCTCCGACGCGATCCGCCGTTGGAGATCGGCGCAGCACCGCCGCCGCGACCACCGCGTTGTCCTCCGCGTCCTCCTCGCGCGTTGGACGTCCGATTGAAGGAAGCCATCGTTTCGCTGCCCATTTCTGGAACGTTGACGATCCAGGTGTCAGCGCTGGTCTTCCCGTGGTCCCATTCGCGGCTCCACTCGTAGTTTATTCCCTTTTCGTTTGAACGTTTGACAGATTCCTTCTGAAACACCCGCAATCTGCAATTCGGAAGCCGATGGTGCAGCTCAAAGCGATCAATCACCCCGGCTGCAAATTACACTTTTGCAACGCAGATGAAACGCGACCGCATTTGCACTTTCGATTTGTTCACCTTTCAGCAGAAGTGAATCGCATGCGAGAGCTGATCCGGGGTGTTTGCCGCCTGTCACAATCGGGAAGCGATCGATCAATTAGCGCGGTTTTTGCAGCTCGCAAGTGGGTCATAACTGACATTCGTTTATTGCGGAGATGATTTAGATGATCTCATGCGATAATTGGTTGCTTTGGGCGACTCAGAGAGCGTCTTGCAAGTAGCCGTAATCGCGGAAAACTGGACGCTTCCCTGTTTTTGTTTTCGTGCTCATCCCACACCGCCCCACAGCAACCTTTGATCGTCCTGTCACGCGAATTCAGCGTCTTTGCGCGCCAGTTTGGAAGCAGTTTCAGTGTCGTTTCACTCACCTTCTGGTGTTGATTCTTTTTCTCGTCACCCAAGACGGTCGAGGCATTTTCCGCCGACTGTTTGCGCGGAGACTGAGACGCGCTCACACGGTCTTCTTCGATCTCCTGCAAAGCGACACCGTCATCCACGCGGCGTCTAGAGCATTTCTCACCTTCTGACGCCGCTCCAGCGCTTCGTTCTTCTTGCGGATTTCGGCGATCCTGCGATCGAGCGCCTCCTCCTCCTCGGCGGAACGGAGTTTTGCCTTCTCTGTCATCCCCTGAAATGGAATGCCGGTGGTGGAGGGGCGAGATGCCAATCGATCGATCGACGACGCCGATCGCACGAAGTTCGCGAAATTCGGAGATGACGCGTGGTGACAACGGAAGGCAAGGGCCGCCGCGGTCATCGTACAACGCGATCGAGGGGATGTTGGACGACGAGTGATCGCCGCACTGTGCGGTGGAGCCTCTGCGGGCGTTGGAATGCGAGTCGCTGCAGCCGGAGACCGGCGGCGGACGCGACAGCGGCGATGAGATCATCGCGAGTGTTTTCAGAGTGATTTATTACGACCGACGGACGCCCGTTGAGTGCGCGAAGAAGAAGGGAAAGAGGATTAGTCGCGGAAGGAGGCGAGTTGAGGTAAACGGGTTAAGAGCTCCTCCGTAGAGGGCGAAACCACGATTTGTGACGGCGGAAGCGGTGAATTCGGGTCAGCAGAAGGGGAATTGGTGGTGATAACGATCGCCGCATTGTCGCTGTTAGGCGTGCACGCCGACGGCTATCGGATTATTATCGGTCATCGAAAGCGAATCGCGGCGTTGTTTTTCGGTTCCGCTTCGATCGGATCGAAGTCGGAGACGACGACGGCGATCTGACCTTCCGTCGAAGGATCGCAAAGCAAACAGCGAAAAGAGGGGTGAAGGAGGGAAAATTCGAATTCTCGCTGTTGCGATGACGCAGAGAAACAGTCCACATAATATGACTGTACTAAATTCCGATCGCGAGGGGCGAACGGAGCGGAAACAGGTCACAAAACAGATCTAACGTGTTTTCGACACGCGAATTGCGGCACTTTCAACATTCGAATGCGCCTCGCAGTCGCCTTCGTCGGTTCTTTTGTGTCGAAACGCCCGATTTTGGTGCTGCAACAGCACTGCAACGACATGTTGTTCTCTGTGTTGTAGAGGACTTTGGAGACGTCTGCCACAGGATGGCCGTTTGCCCTTATGTTTGCTAGTGATGCTGGCAATTGTTAGATGAATAGAGACGACGATAAGGAGAAGTGGAGGATCTACTGCTTGAGAAGAGTCCAAAAAACGGTTGTCAGGGAACTCTGCTTGTTCGTAATCGCGGTGACCGCCGAAACAACTTTGTAGTGGAGACGCAGTAAGTCGATTCTGCCACCAATTGCGCAATCGAAGTGATTCGTTCTCCCATCGTGAATCTTGCAATCCTGCAGCAACCCACAAAGCAGAGTTGAGACGACGAGCAGTTTTGATAATCGCGGTGCGGTCGGAGGAGAAGATTCTGCGGAGAGATCGGCGCTCGGCTGCACAACGAGCTTGTCAGGGCACACGTCTTTCGTCGCGCTGTCCTTCGAATCCGCAAATCTGTTGATCTCCCTCCATCCATTTGCCAAATTGATATTTCAGCGATGCGCGTCTCTCGCACCCTCAATTCCCTCAACTGCAAAGCGAATGTGCGAGCTCCTGCTGTCGCTCCTCTTGATTCCGCTCCTCTACTGGTTCGTGCGCTGTTGCCTGGGAGCCTTCAAGATTGATGCCATCGACAAGCGCGCGATTTTCATCACCGGATGCGACAGCGGCTTTGGATTCGCGCTTTCTGTGGAGTGCGCGCGCCTTGGAATGACGGTCTTTGCCGGTTGCCTCCACCTCGAAGTGCTCTGATTCCAAAGGAGCCTTTTCTGATTTCCCCGTTTAGGACGCGCGGGACGACATCAAGGCGGCGTGCAAGGAGTTCGCGGACAAAGTGTTCGTGATTCCCATCGACATCTCCAGCGATATCTCAGTGGCAAAGGCGTGGACGACGATAACGGAGCATCTAGCGGAAGAAGAAGGTATTTATCACTCGGTCACTTGCAAACAACGAAGAACCAAACCGAAAACGAACCCGCCGGCCAGTCAGCTTTTCTGCATTCGACTCGGCGTGTTCTTCAGGCTGAATTTTCCTTTCTTCTTCTTTGCACTCATCGTTTCCTTCTTCTCTTCGGCCCGCGTCGGTCTCTGACTGCTCAACCCAGGACAGAACGAGACCCTTCTGCTCATGCCCGACAACCGCTCCGCGTTCGCACTCATTGTCAGTGACGAATACCGCCTGAATCCCCAGTTTCCCGGTGTTCCGGTCGCTTCGCTGCTGAATGGCTGAATTTCGATAGTTCCGTCGATCCTCGTCAACTCCATGTCCGTATCTTCGTCTTCGAGGCCCAGCGAAAAGTATTGTTCGACCAGCACCGAAGGCTGAGTATCCGGGAAGAGCTGATCGTCGCAGACCGTAGGCATCCCGCCCTCCGTTGCTCCGTTATGATTCTCAAATAGCGATGTGGTCGGCGGAAAGAAGCCAGCATGCGATTCGAACTCTCGCTCACCCATTCGAAAGTGTTCGAGTTCTCCCTTCAGCTTCCGATTCTCCTCCTTCGCGGCTTCCAATTCGCTATCCGTCTGAACATCTTCTTTCGTTACTCTCGAGCATGCAACTCGCCTCGTACCTCTCTAATCCTCGCGCCGTTCATGATCGCCTTGTCCTTCAACAGCGTGAGTTCTTCACTCAGAACGTCGTTGCTTTCCTCCTTCAGATGGGAAATCGTTCTGTTCAACTTGATGATCTCCTTGTCCCTGCTCGCCAGCACTGCGCTTATCTGCTCGAACTGCTCTTTGCACATGCCGATTTGCACCTCTCGCTTTTGCATATGCTCCTCAAAGTGAGCCTTCTGCCTCTTCAGGGCATTCACCTCCACCTGACCAATAAATTCCATCGTTTCTCGACACAGCGAATCACGAACGGTGATTTCCGAATGCACTGAAATCACAGTTGATTAGCTCCCATATGGCAAAGAACCCCCTCAACACCCCCGACACAGCGTTCTGCGCACCGATTTATTCACCAAAGGTGAGAAAAGAACAAATTCGCCAACAACCGAAGAGAAGCGCGCAGAACTGCATCGAGAGTGCGCCGCGTCGACTGTTCCCACCTTGTAGCTTCCGCTCCTCTCGCGCGCTCCTCAAGTGCTCCTCCGCATCGAGAATTTGTTCCTGGAGCTCCATTCGTCTCCTGTCGTGCTCCCTCACTTCGTTCTCGTGGATCACTTGCAGATTCCTTATCGTCTCGTCTCGTTCTTGCAGCGCTGCTTCCGTTCTTTGCAATTTCTAAATTCTCCATTCCCACTACCGTATCTCACAAGACAGTCAGTACCTTGCTGCATTGATCCACTTCCTCATTCGCGTCTGCCAACGCATCTTGCAGCGACGCCAACTGTGAAGTCAGAAGGTTGTTTTCTTCCTGCAACGCGGCGACTTCTTCGTCCTTCTCCAGAAGGAAACCCATCAACTTTTCGTTGTTCGTCCGCTTCTCGATCACCATTTCATCGTGCTGCTTCCGCTCCTGCAGCAGCTCTTTCACCGTCATCCGCAGCTCTGCCGCTTCCTCGCTTAATTGCGCAAAGTCGCTTTGTGTCCCGCGACTCGATTCCAACAGCTTCGCATTTTCCTTCTTCAACGCCTGCACCTCCTTCTCCAGTTGGTGATTTATGGTATTCAGTTCGTAGACTTCATGGTCCATCTCCGTCATCTCCATCCGAATCTTCTTCAGCTCGTATTCCTTCTGGCTGATCATTCGGCTGCTTCTGTTTGTGCGGAGTTGTGGCGAGTCGAGGAGACTCGAATTCTTCAGGTCCGACGACGAATACGACGTCTCCGCCTCCGCCGTATTCCGCTCGCCCAGCGGCCTCATTCTCCGCAGCGATCGCGGGGTTTTCGGAGTGCACAGCAGTCTGTTCGGCGTTTTCGTGGGATCCGGTCGCGGAGGCAAATTCTCGTCCGCCGGCTTCGGTTTACCTTGAAGCAGCACTCTGTCCCATTCACCCTCTGACCACTTCGCGCTATCGTCCAAGTAGTCAATCTGCAAGGCAGCAATTAGCGTCAAAAGGCGGAAAAAAAAGCCGAAAATACCACAATTTCCAACTCCTTCCTGCTCGTTGTTGTCAAACTTGGGACGATGCTCTCGACGACGATCTTCTGGAGTTCGGGGTCCATCCTGATCTCGTAGAGCACAACAACCAAAAACTAAAGCGTCAAAACCACGTGAATTGGCACCTTTTACGGGTTCACACACCTTTGCGATCGCCATCCGCTGACCGAAAGTCGCGTCCTTCGCACAGAGCAGATCGGTGAGCTTAACGGGGGCGAGATTCTCGAGCTCCCTGAGGTAATCCAGGAGTTTCGCGAAGAAATCGCGTGAATTTGTCGCTGACGGCTCTCTGGGCATCTTCTTGGTCTTCCTGAAAGGGAGAATAGAGATGAGAGCGCGGAAGGAGCGTCTTACATGAAGTGAAGTACGGTAGGTAGGTGCTGCCCCCTCAGGAACTCGTTGATCGACTCAACGGGCAAAACTCCCGCGCGCATTCCGAAGATGTTGAACTGAACGGAAGAGATTTACTAGGATTTGGGGGAAAGAAGGACTTACCCACTCGATGAGGGCGCTTTCTTTGAACCAATTCATCGTGATGCCGGAGCTCGGCTCCCGGTCGATTCTCTCGGAAATGATCGGAACGACAATGCGGATGCAAAGCGACGCGTCCTTCTGTTTTCGCACATTTCCCTCTCAATCTAGGAGGTGTCGACTTGAGAATTTAGGTCTCTGGGCGGTGGTGAACAACGCGGGGATCAACTCGATGTGTGGTCCTGATGATTGGTGCTCGCTGGAGGACTACAAACGCTCTCTGGACGTGAACACTCTTGGCGTCATCCGTGTGTGTCACGCGTTTAAGCCGCTGATCAAGAAGAGTCGCGGCCGTTTCGTCACGATGACTTCGATCGCAGGCCACTGCGTTCTTCCTTTCTCGGGGCCCTACAGCGTCTCCAAATACGCACTGGAGGCCTACATGGACACGCTACGGTAGGCGCAGCCTGGAACTCGTTGACTGATACCCGTTCGCAGCCTCGAACTCGCGTGCTTCGGCGTGAAATGCTGCGTCCTCGAGCCGAGCGCCTTCCGCACTCTCTTCCTCGATGAAGACGCCGCGAACCACCGAATCGACGCCGCGTGGAGCAGGACGTCCGAAGTGATCCAGAATGAGTACGGATTCGAGGCAAAAGAGAACTGTAAGTCTTCGGGACGGAGCGCGGCTGATCGGAGTCGTTTCAGTCAAGAAGGAATTCAACGAAATGATGCGGAAACACTCGTCTTCGAAGACGGAGATCGTCACCAACGCCTACATCCACGCACTGACAGCGAGATATCCGAAACTACGGTAATCGTTTGGCTGCTGATCAGTTAATCAGTTGCGTGCAGATATCGATGCGGATTTGCGGCGCAATTCCAACTCGCCCCGATGTCGCATCTTCCGACCGAAATCACCGACTTGATCATTCAGATGTGCGGAATGTGCGGAATCGACCAGGCGGTCGGGAGGTTAAACCAATGAGGCGTTTATTCACGTAGCTCTTAATTGTGCGGAATATAAACGTCGATTTCGTCGAATATCATAGTTGATCTCGATGACGTGTGGATCGGTTCTTCGGTTGAGCGATTTGAAGCCGAATTCCGGCATCGGAAGCTGGTCGTTGAAGGAAACGAACCGTTTCGCTCTTGGTGAATACTAAAACAAACATTTTGGTCCTTAAACGGGCGCGTGAATACCAGAGATCGCGCCTCGAGTCGTCCACTCAGGAGAGACAGAAGGATGCAAAACAGGAATCTGAATCTGATTCTGAGAACAAACAAGAAGAAACCCACATTTGAAAGAGCTTCATGGAGCGGAACTGAAGAACGCAAGAAGGTAAACTGTCTTTTATGGCAACAAGAGCTGAAAACGAGAGTGAACCGGTTGTGGGAACGCGAAAGGTAAACAGAAAAGGGAAATAACCTCTGAAATCGGCTAAAAATAGGAATTTTTGATGTCCAGATTGCTGAACGGCGAATCAGATTCAACGAAAAGAGGGCAGCAGCGGTGCGCCACCGTTCTCAAGACTGGCAACTCTGGCATGACGTGGAAACTACACAAAGCATGCGCCAACAGTGCCTTCAACGTGTTTCTTCAGACGCCCGTCATCTGCGATATTCCGCTGACAGCGCAGCAGCACAGACTAAGCGCGGAAGCTGCGATCCATTCAGTCTGCAACTTTCCCTCTCCGCAGTCTTTTGTCTCGTAAATACGACGTCATCATCCCCTCAATTCGCCTCCTAACCGTTTGTCTTCCGCGCGCCATATCCCCACGCGTGCGCCATGCGATCTGCAACCACGAAGCAACAAAAATAATTCGTTCCGGGCGTTCCTCCTCCCTCGGGGAATGTTTCCATCGAATTAGGAGCGGATTCTGCTCGTTAGCCGAACCGCATTAATTCGATCGTCGCCGCCATGTGACATTTCGTTCTCTCGCGTCTCTTCCCGCTTTGTTTATTGTTCCAACGAAATCTTCACAAAGTTTTCGTGTCGGGAGACGAAAATAAACTCAAAAGTCGCAATTAACGGAAAAGGCGATCGACTCGCGACTCTATTTCGGGATAAAATAAATTATTCGTGCGTGCGCGCAATCCGTGTTTATTTCTTGGTCTTCTCGTACGCGCAGCGAATGAATGAAGAATCTCGTTCTCGGAAGTGACGCATAGAGGAAACAGCGCAGATTCGTGTGGATTCTTCCCTGAGGTCTTCTCAGCTGTGACGAAGCCAAGTGCAGCCATCTTGTGGGGCAGAAGATCGCAGAGTGAGGTGAAGTTCCTCCTGAAGGTAGCCGTTAATCGGTCGTCCAAAGTGAGATGGTCGTTGGAGGTTGAGGAACAAGGAAGTACCGTAACCAGAGATCCGCAGGTGTTGAAACGTGTCAACAGTGAGGGGGAACGCGAGTTCAGAGAAACGATAATCGTAAACACAAAAGCAATTATACGAGAAAAACAGTCGGAGGAGTGTTTTCAAGGCTAAAATTAGCGTCTGATTTACCGGAATTGAAATTGAGCTTTGGAGCGGACGCCACAAACTCTTTCTACCGTAATCAGAAAGCGTATTGCAGTAGCTCGTAATTCAGAATTCAAAAAACGCTGTTTTTCGGCGTCAACTGGCAGTCATAACTCCTGCAAAGTCTATTAGGACTAATTGGCTTATGGCAAGAATCGACTTTATCGCTCCCTCGCGCCCAAATCCGTCCGCAAGGCACAAAGCCTTTGTCACTCGCGCTTCCAATCGTCGGTTTCATTAGTCGACGATTATTTGTCTTCGGACGCGCGCACTCGCCTCGTGGAATGATTAAAACGTGTCCGAATCGCGTCTGAGTGCGTCGGCGACCCATTCAGCTCCTAATTACAAGACCCTTGTCCTCGCCACGCACCCAAGAATCCATTCTGAACGATATTGGCGGAGAATCCGCCTGCACGGAGCTCAAGATCCGTCATTCGCTGATCGCGCACTGACCGCAGAAGGTCCCCGAGCTGCTCGAATGCTTGTATTCCCTTCTTTCAAACGCGCCAGCGCACTTTGTATTCCGGTTGCTGATTGAAATGTTGCACTTGGAGACCACTCAGGCGCTCAGCCACAGATCCACCGTAATCAAGCAGTCAACGAGCAACGAAGATTTGATTTAAAGTTCAGTTTGAAGTCCGCCTGTCGTGAGACCGCAAAGCGTCTTCTAAATGATTCGCTGAGAGCCTTTTAGACGCAAACTTTGGTCTCTGGGGATAATGCGTGCTCGAGTCTTGAAAGTAGCTTTCCCGCCAACTTAGCAGACCGCGTTCTTTCATTTGTCTCACATCCTGAACCCATTTTCAGTATTCTCAGCTATCAGTAGCGCCCGACCTCCTCCCCACTCCCTTCCCAGACTCTTTCGGTTTCTTTCGCTTCGATTTCGCGACTGAAAGCGAAAGCAAACATTTCCTGGGAACTCACGCAGTAAGATGGACTCGAAAGCATCCAAATGCACGAAATTCGGTGCTGTTGTTGATGTTGGAGAGTATGAGTGGATTATGCAGAGAACGTTCATTCCAAAACTCTCTCACATGCGCCCAAAGGCTGGCTATTCAAGTCACAAAAGCTCAGAAATCGCATTTTTGTTGCTTCTTATTTGCTTCGCATTGTTCCTCTTCCTCTCGGTCGTCTCCGGCATTTGCTTCCATTCACGCGAAGAGTTCTGCGAATGCCATCGACTTGTTTTCCTCCCTCAACCGCAGAAACTCCGCCACAAAGCGCTAATAACTCCTCCAGGAATCCCGGCAACCCACGGAATCATTTCCTTTGTCGCACTACTCGCTTGTTTGAACGTGCGATTTCCATTAACTCGGAGCACTTTTTTGCGACGCGTTTTAATCGAATTTGAACGGCGAATGACGTCTTCTGACCCGGCGGAAGACGTT
>MQUG01000341.1:0-10336 GCA_007213375.1 Steinernema feltiae | reverse complement strand
TCATTTTTGTAAATCAAAACTCACCGATCAACCGAAGTCAACACTACGTACTCAACTCCCCAGGCAGCGATCGCCTTCGCAGTGTTCACCGGCTCGTTGGGATCTAGATTCCCGGGGTTCCGTGCGGTCTTCACCGAGCAGAATCTACATCCGCGCGTACACGTGTCGCCCATCAGCATGATGGTCGCGGTCGACGGCGATTCTTCTCCGCCGCCCCAGCAGTCTCCGATATTCGGGCATCTCGCCTCCTGGCACACTGTGGCCAACTTCAAGCCCTTCAGCTGCTTCTGAACCAGCGACTGGGCCGAAGTAAGGACGCGTTTCGACGGAATCATGAATTGATCCGACAATATAATTCACGAAGTTACTGGTCTTGACACGAACAGCGGGAGACCGTGAACCTTACAAAAAACCTGAAATCCTCTGGTCGTCGGCACTCTCTCTCACGCCTCTGCCCGTAGGAAATAGGTAATTCAGCCCTACTTGCGCACTTGGCGCTTCAAAACACGAATTCAATAAACTGATTTCCGAACCCCCCTAATTTAATATGCATATGAATTGGAACGGCTTTTTCTTATTGGTCTCTGTTGCAGCTGTAGTCGGTCTTTGTTTTCTAGTTAGTGCCATGGAATCCATTTGCGTTGTAGATGAAAAGAGTTTCTGTGGCCAAGGAATGAAAGTGGGAGCGCAGTATTTTATAGCTTTCATCATCGCACTCTTGACTAGTTTGATTGTATCACTGTCTAGTAGTTTATGGGGTTCAACTAAAGCACCTGATTCTTTCAAAGTAATTGTCGACGATTCCAAAAAAGAAATTCTTGATGAGCTGAAAAAGCAAATGCAACAGATATGTAAATTTAACTCCGAATTAAGCGCTAAAGTAGACAGACTTGAAACACTTTTACAAGAGGAAAAGCAGGAACGGAAAAACCGGCAAACAGAAGAGGACACTCGAACAAAAAAATTTGAATCGCTGTTCAACTGCGTAAGTCTAATCATTGCATTCATCACTTAAAATGATGTTCAGGGACGGCGACCAACATGATAGGACGCCACGATGGCCGACAACTGCGGCATTCCTCCAATCTCGTCTGCTTACTCCTGTGAATCTGCAATTTTTCGACTATTTGAGGCGTTTTGCTGTTTTAGCTTCAGTTCTTACCCCTTTCAGCCATGCACTTCGTCTCCAACACCCAACGAATCAGACCAAAAGCAAACAAAACGTTTGTAACAACCAAATCGCCCACAACGCAACTTCACGCGTATACGGTAGAAGTAGTCAATGCTGCGATTGAGAGCGAGCGATACGGTATATTTGGTGGAAAAGGAAAGGGGACGATCAGATTCAGAACAATTCACAAAATCAGGGTTTTCGTGTTGGGACCAATCCAAAATGTAATACTCCTAAATATTTATACCGGGCGCCGTGTCTCAAAGAGAGAGGCCAGAGAGTGTATTTCCCCTTATGTACAGGTTTCATTAGGCCCTAACTCTTCGATATTCTTTCAACTTTGTATTCACCGCACTGAGTGAAAGGGAACCACGCGGACTGAATATTTCAAATCGAACTCAAACTTTGCACACTTGTAGATCTCGGTGAGACTAAGAAATCCATTGTCTATAGTTGCTGCTCATATGCGGTTCTTAAAAAGTTATAGCCTAAAGAAAGTCGATAGTTGCCTATATAAGCACAAGATGACACCATTATTTCAATGGCCTGTGTAGTCGAATGGAAACGACTTTGCCTCCCGACGAACAGGTCGCGAGTTCGAATTCTTCGACGTCAAATATTTTTTTTTTTGGAGAAGCGAGTATGACCGACCCGTTTTGGCGACTTTCTGACGTGCTGTCTCTTCTTTGAGCAGATCCTGGACGGATTCCACACCTCGGTGTCTTTCACTCCTGCATCAAACCGCATAACAGCGTGATGAACTTCTTCCCGGCATGCATCGGCTAAACGACGTACAACGTAATGCCGGCGTTCTTTGATCAACATGACGGCAGCCGCAAGCGGATTTGTACTACTGCAATAACGAATAACATAATTTATCCAGTAAGTTGTGTAAACGGGACGATGAAAGGGGTGAGACCGCGCGTCGATGGCCGAAGCGATCCGTAGCATTGATGCTTCAATCTAGGCGTCCATATAGATCAGGAAAGAGATGAGTGCGCACGCCAATACGATAACGAATGCGAGGAAGAAGTGCTCACAAGAAGTGCTGTAATCAGAGCGATTATGTGGAGGTTTGATCGAGGGAGACCAGCGGTGAATTGTTGATTCCAACCGCTCCATTGACTCCTTGGAGTTCATTCTCTTCCAGTCCAGCACTATGTTTCTCGGATAGGATTCAACGACGCTCGGCGCGTTCTCCCCTACAAAGGTCAGGAGGGAGAGCAGATCGTCGTTCACCGTCAAATATTCGTCCCAGCCTTCCAGTTTGCACTTGAATTTGATCAGAGGCCAGTGATCCACACGATTGCTCGCATCGATCAGTGCCTTGATCATCGCCACGCCGAAATTCGTCAATCCGCCGACGTCCTCGAGGATGCGGAGTCTTCGGAAGAGGCCGAAGACTTCGAGGGCGTCGTCCGCGGCCGGCAGACCCTCGAGGAAGATGTCATACTTTGGGACAACGGGGATCAGAGCGAGCAGAGACTTCATCAGGGGCTCCTTCAGCTCGGGGACTTCCAAGTGAAGACCGATGAGCGGGCAGTTGCTCATCAGGGAGAGAACGTTCCGAACGTACGCAATTTCCACTCTCTTCAGCTCCGCCGCGTTCGTTTGCGGCGCTCTGCGGATTCTGATGTAACCGTGGTAGATGAATCGGGCGTCGTATCTTCCCGGCTCCCATAGATCATTCAGGGAAGAATTTAAGCAGATTTCGGGGCTTGCATCCGAATTAGGTACAATAAACGGTCTCGAGACGAGGCAGTTGATGGTTTCCGAGGCCAAATCGACTTCTATGTCGATTCCCAGAGGAAAGTCGTTGAAAACATGCTCATAACACACATACAGCCATGTGTATGGATTGAAAGTGGAATCTGCCCGACGTTCCACCATCATCCACCGTGACTTTCTGTTCGTCGCTCGGGCGATTTGGGAGACAAGTTCGACGGGAAGGTGTTCCATTGCTTTCGGAGGTTACAGGAAAGCAGGATAAAATGGAATTCCTCGTGGGTGCAGTGTGAATTTAGCGCATTGAAGCGTTGGCGCATCGTGTTAGCACCAGAAGAATGCAGCGTCATCAAGAGTTCGCGAATGCGTCAACAAAAGAACCCACATTTTACGAATTTCTCCATCGGCGTTGCTGATCCGTGTTTGCATCACCCTCGACGACTCCCGGAGAGAATTTAGTCGATCGCTTTTCACGCATTTTGAATCCTCGTCGTTCAGAATGAACTGAACTGAAACTCCGCAAATCAGACTGCGAACAAGTGGAGACGTTTCTTTCATCGTTCGTTCGTGATCTGGCAGTTGCATCAGGCTATTCGCCAGGTCGCCGCACTCTGAGAATGCGAACGGTTTCCAAATTGTGAGCGTAAACGACCAAATTCGATGAAACCACGCGTTCGACGCTTGAGAATTTGCCGGAGAAATCGGGCACAAGACATTCTACGAGAATCTTCGGGACCTCCGCCTTGAGGCACTCAACAGTCTGCGCTATGTGGTCGGCGCCACCGTCGGAATGTCATCTCTGAAATGGAAATTCAAAAATCATTTTTGTAAATCAAAACTCACCGATCAACCGAAGTCAACACTACGTACTCAACGCCCAGGCAGCGATCGCCTTCGCAGTGTTCACCGGCTCGTCGGGATCTAGATTCCCGGGGTTCCGTGCGGTCTTCACCGAGCAGAATCTGCATCCGCGCGTACAGGTGTCGCCCATCAGCATGATGGTCGCGGTCGACGGCGATTCTTCTCCGCCGCCCCAGCAGTCTCCGATATTCGGGCATCTCGCCTCCTGGCACACTGTGGCCAACTTCAAGCCCTTCAGCTGCTTCTTCATCTTGACGTAATGCGGATTCTGATCGGCGACGTGCATCATGTCGACTTTCAACCAAGGAGGCAGACGCAGGCGGCTCATTCCCTTCTCCAGTTTGAGCGGATTCTGCTTTTCCTGGTCTGAACGAACGAATAAATCGCATTCCCGTCGACGAGCGTTCTTACCCGCGCGAATAAAGTCCTCGAGCGAAGGTCCATCTGGAATCACTGGCCTTCGGCGACCTCCGGAGCCCTCCGAACTGCTGGCCAGTCGAACCAGCGACTGGGCGGAAGTAAGGACGCGTTTCGACGGAATCATGAGGAAGCGCTTCTGAAAATATTGGAAATCAAGGACTAAATCAAGGAATTCATTTCGAGAACAGCCGACTACTGCGTCCGCAGATGTCGGATCGGCGTGAAACTTCAGATTCCACCGCATAACATGGTGGGAAACCTTCTGCGCACAGAAAATTGAGAAAACTGCGCACAGAAAGCACAGCGTTTGGGCGATAAATCACATTTGGAATCACGTACACTGGGAATATAGTCGGAAAAATGGTCTCACCGCGGCCCGCAGGCAACTGGAGAGACGTAATTGTAAATTGATCCGACAATATCCACGCATTAATGGTCTTGACACGAACACCGAGCGTTACAGTGAACCTTACAAAAAACCAGCAATCCTCTGCTCGTCTGCACTCTCTTTACGCCTCTGCTCGGAGGAAATAGGCAATTGATCCCTACCAGCGTACTTTGTGCGCAAAATCAAATTCTTTCTCAAAATGAATATTAATCGAAAACAATTGTTTGTCGCTGTTTTTTGTTTCTTTTTCTGTTTTAGTTATTTGTTTCTTAGTAGGTAGAACCAGAGCTCTACGAGCTCTGGTTCTTGCGGGGGCCCAGCTCAATTATACATAGGATGAGTTTTAAACTCATTGGAGATGTGTTGGTTTGAAAAGAAAGCTTCGCTTTGGGCTGATTCCAGGGCTAAAACGCTGACAGTCCTTGAAGGGAGCAAGAGAGTGCGCGTGAGACGGGTTTCAGATCGAAAATCGACCGAAATCAGCCAGGATGAGAGATCACTTCACTCGTGCGCTTGACTATCGCCAAAAATCCGTCTTTTGTGGCTCTGATTGGCCTCTAATCGTGTCAAACTCGAGCGCAACGTGTTCTCCGTGTTCTTCTGCACATGTACAATGCGGAAATACCGCCTATCAACCCGATTCAGCTCGAAAATCGACCAAGAAAGGCCAAAATCACCTCCTATTTTCGATTTGGCTCGATTTTTGTCAAATTTTCTTCAAATTTTGTGCTGCGCGGGCTCAAATTGCTCCTAATTGTCCCAGAAACAGTCTCCTGTCGTCCAAAACACTTTCTGTTCGCTCATTTACACGTGTTTCATCCCCACAAGAACGAAACGTGCGCGCGTTGACTGACTTGTCGCGTCGGGAGCCAAATCGACCATTTGGTCATTCCTCGGGGAATATACTCGACCCACATGACTCAGAACTGTGTGAGTGCAATTTTTAACAACTCGGAACAGTATTCTGCGTCGAAGAAGCTATCGCATGCCCTCGTGCGACCGCACCACCGCACTTCGCACTTCAACACACGCATGCGTGTTGACGCGCGCGCTCTCGCTTCTCTGATCGTCTGGAGTAGACACCGTCGCACCGGTGCGGCGATGCGATGGCGCGCGCATGGGGTCGCAGTCGCGCGCGCTCGCGAGTGGGATGACGCATTAATCCACCACCCAGGGTTTGCGGATTCCCGTCTCTTTCGTTGTTCCGATCGAGATTGTCTCATCGCTTCACTTAACCAAAGTGTCGCATCCATGTTGAGGCCAACTATTTTCATCTTCAAACACACTGGCCCCCCGCATTGCATTTTTTTAAAAGGACATTGTCGCGGTGGACATTACTTTTTCCTCGGTGTCGAGGTGCAGCTTTTATAGCCTATAGCAAAAAGTTATGTCGTACACGCGATGGTGAACCCTTATTTCTTTCTTATATAGGAATGATGGAGTCTTGGTGCTCTCAAGAAAAGGGTGTATTGTTTGGGCAGCAATTCAAAGTTGGAATGCAATACTTTCTTGCCTTTGTTATAGCAATGTTATCAAGTTACCTAGCATCACAATTATTTCTCGCACCTGAATCATCTGTCACTAACACTATAACACCTGAGTGTCTCCAAAAAACTAAAGAGGAAATAATTAGCGCCGTGAAAAAAATTTTGGACGATGATACTGTGAACAGGGACGAGCGGCTCCAGTTGATAAAAGAACAGCTCGATGATATTCAACGGGCTGTAGTAGCACATCTGCCACAAGAAGACCAACAAGAAGACCAACAAGGATAGGAATCGATCGTCTGTGAATCGTGTGAATTTTTTGTTCGGAGCGATGTGATACGGTAGTTGGTTTGCGGAAAGGAAGGCAAAAACGTCAAAAACGACGCAGAAATCAGGGTTTTCGTGTCGGGACCGCTAAAGTCTATTTCTCTCAAAATTGTGCGCGGGTACTGTAGGTGACTGCACGTTCCACGCGTCAAGACCAAAACTATAGTAACGGAAGTGTCTGAATCTGCGGAATTCAGAATTTTGTGAAATTCTGATGATTTCATCGTGCTCGCCAACCTCGAGTTCCCCTTGCGCAGTCGAGAATACATCAATTCAAGGCAAACAATCGCACAGAGTTTTGTCGGTTTGTTCAGTTAGTGAGGGTACAGTTTATTGACAATTCGAAGTCGGCGAACACGATGCAATATATTTCACTTCGAAATTTGCGAATTATTAGCACGTTCTGACCCTTAATTTTTCTCTGTCGTGTTTGTGTGAATGCGTGATTCAAAAACCTGTCGAACAAGCCGACCAAACTGAGATGAACGTCGTGGACCGATACAAAAAGACGATCGCCGTGTCAAAAAACATTGAGAAATGCCAAGTGTGGTCTACAAAGCTTCTTTAAATATTTAGACCGACCGAAAACCACAAAAGCTGGTCTTGCGGTGTGGTCACAGACACCAGAGCGACGATTATCGTCGTCAAATTCATGCGGAAAAGGACGGGGACGCAATTGTGACCGAGTTGTCCTGCGCCAGGAATGATCAAGGATAAGTCGCACTTCTTCGTTGCATTCGCACGGCTCGTTTATTTCGAGCGCTTCGTGCAAAAAAAAATCATCGGACGAGGTAGTGACTGCGGGGGCTGCGACTGATAGGATAGTGCTGTCTCTTCTCCGAGCAGATCCTGGACGGATTCCACGCCTCGGCGTCTTTCACTCCTGCATCAAACCGTATGTTTCGGCTATTTAAACGACGTACAACGTAATGCCGGCGTTCTTTGATCAACATGACGGCAGCCGCAAGCGGATTTGTACTACTGCAATAACGAATAACATAATTTATCCAGTAAGTTGTGTAAACGGGACGATGAAAGGGGTGAGACCGCGCGTCGATGGCCGAAGCGATCCGTAGCATTGATGCTTCAATCTAGGCGTCCATATAGATCAGGAAAGAGATGAGTGCGCACGCCAATACGATAACGAATGCGAGGAAGAAGTGCTCACAAGAAGTGCTGTAATCAGAGCGATTATGTGGAGGTTTGATCGAGGGAGACCAGCGGTGAATTGTTGATTCCAACCGCTCCATTGACTCCTTGGAGTTCATTCTCTTCCAGTCCAGCACTATGTTTCTCGGATAGGATTCAACGACGCTCGGCGCGTTCTCCCCTACAAAGGTCAGGAGGGAGAGCAGATCGTCGTTCACCGTCAAATATTCGTCCCAGCCTTCCAGTTTGCACTTGAATTTGATCAGAGGCCAGTGATCCACACGATTGCTCGCATCGATCAGTGCCTTGATCATCGCCACGCCGAAATTCGTCAATCCGCCGACGTCCTCGAGGATGCGGAGTCTTCGGAAGAGGCCGAAGACTTCGAGGGCGTCGTCCGCGGCCGGCAGACCCTCGAGGAAGATGTCATACTTTGGGACAACGGGGATCAGAGCGAGCAGAGACTTCATCAGGGGCTCCTTCAGCTCGGGGACTTCCAAGTGAAGACCGATGAGCGGGCAGTTGCTCATCAGGGAGAGAACGTTCCGAACGTACGCAATTTCCACTCTCTT
Organism: Steinernema feltiae; assembly: GCA_007213375.1. Taxonomy (NCBI): domain Eukaryota; kingdom Metazoa; phylum Nematoda; class Chromadorea; order Rhabditida; family Steinernematidae; genus Steinernema; species Steinernema feltiae. The sequence continues at coordinate 2,236 of MQUG01000341.1, read as the reverse complement.
CAGCTCCGCCGCGTTCGTTTGCGGCGCTCTGCGGATTCTGATGTAACCGTGGTAGATGAATCGGGCGTCGTATCTTCCCGGCTCCCATAGATCATTCAGGGAAGAATTTAAGCAGATTTCGGGGCTTGCATCCGAATTAGGTACAATAAACGGTCTCGAGACGAGGCAGTTGATGGTTTCCGAGGCCAAATCGACTTCTATGTCGATTCCAAGTGGAAAGTCGTTGAAAACATGCTCATCAAACACAGACCGCCATGAGTATGGATTGCGAGTGCCATCTGCCAGATTTTTTCCCATCATCCGCCTTGACTCTCGTTTCGTCGCTCGGGCGATTTGGGAGACAAGTTCGACGGGAAGGTGTTCCATTGCTTTCGGAGGTTACAGGAAAGCAGGACAAAATGGAATTCCTCGTGGGTGCAGTGTGAATTTAGCGCATTGAAGCGTTGGCGTGTTAGCACCAGAAGAATGCAGCGTCATCAAGTCAAGAAATGAATCCACATTTTACGAATTTCTCCATCGGCGTCGCCAGAATCGTTTCCATTTCCTCGATTGTTCGACCGAATGATGATCGCGTCGTCCTCGACGAATTCTCTCCCCGGAGAGAATTTAGTCGACTGCGTTTCCCGCATTTTGAACCGTCTGAACCTGAATCGTTTAGATATCCGACTGCGAACAAGCGGACATGTTTCGTTCATCATTCGCGCATGATCTGGCAGTTGCATCAGGCTGTTCGCCAGGGCGCCGCACTCTCCGCCTTCAACATTCGTTTATATTGCTAGGCACTTTTAATACACGCAATGAATATTTATACAATTATGGAAAATCTTGGAGGCGACGTCGTCGGCGCTAATGCGGCGTTTGATGGGCAACATGGAAAGACTTTGATGTCCAAGTTCCACGTCATTGTTTCGATGTCGATTTTCTCCTCCGCGCGGGTCATCTCTTCCGTACCGGCGTGTATCGGAGGCTTCAAACTGGTGACGAATTCGAAATGAAGACGCCACTTGACGTGAACTAAATCATAGGAATTCTGCAAAGAGGCGAACAATTCGCAAATGCTCACCTATGTCAGTGTAGAACGTTGGGGTGCTCGTCAGAGGCACCGTCAGCCGGAAATGCGCATCATTCCAGTAGGCGCATACCGCGTGGGACGTCTCGTGTGTCGTCACAAAGTCACGAGGACACTCTTCATCTACAGTACTCTCCACGGACTGCAGACTGACCGTATACTGTATGCACGGCACAGTACAATCCTCGAAAACAAATCTTCCGATCACGTCTTCGCCCATCTTGAACGCTTTCTTGTACAGCGTGATGGACGTCACCGTGCCGCACGCGTTCTTGATTCCGTAAATCTGAGATTTTCGTTGCGCGGTTAGCGCATCCAGCGTTTCTGTGGCTAATTCTATGATTGTCGGTCTACGGGCGTCATGATTAGACACTTGGACACTTCAAGGATCTTACCTCGGTGCCCGGTTGATCAGAAACGGATTTCCTCCCGTCGGTCTCTTCGGCAACTCCAAGTGAATGTCAGAAGCGATGACTTTGATCGGGATGTTGATCAGTTTGATCGGGGATCGCAGATGCTGAACAGCGACGGTCATCTTGTAGAGGTATTTCACGAAGCGACCCTGAAAATACTGATGTCCCAGCCATTAGGGTATGAATGCTACAGTACCTTGAAAGAAGGAGGGATGTTAGCGAGAGGAATCTCCTGAGAACACTCAAACTGCTTCGTTTCCCCGGGATTCAGGTTCAAATCGCAGAAAACAATCGTGGGGCGACTGGAGAATACCGTATCCGCCGACTGTGACATCGCCGTTTGGTTCTTTCCGTTTCCGCCATCGGCCGTTGAAGACAATTTGCGATGCGCGACGATCCGCCGACCCGCTTGCGTGATCACCCGTTCACAGTGAAGCTGAACGCAGCCCCAGGCGGCGTGTCCGAGTGCTTCGTGTCGTTATTCCGCAATTCCAACTGAAACAACCTGACACTTGGTCATTCAAACACGGAAGCGCTGCTCACCGTGCCTTAACTACCTCCCCGTTCATGTATATGTGCACATCGCGTTCTAGCTTCGCAACAACTAGAATTGTCATTGCATTCCTGAAACTCTTAGAATCATCGAACAACGCATTTAAACCGCTACTCTCAAGGATGAACGTAGAAATCTATTTACTTCGCCTAATTATTGTTGGCAGCCGCCACCTGTTGCTCGCCAGCGCGGCGTCTGCCT